>OFHS01000952.1:0-32828 GCA_900245855.1 Calvadosia cruxmelitensis
CAAATTGAGGCAGAAAACAGCGTTTGAAATGCTGAAAATTGCGATTTTTCTTGCGGACCAAACCATGGCCCTAATATACAAGCTCACATGCTTCAGACATTTTGGTCGTTTGCCCCCCAATATTTTACCAAGTGTCCGCCACTGGTTTTAGATTATTTGGTCTTAATCCCCAGCAGTATTAAAACTTGTAAATCAATGGGAGCCATTCTGTTAGTTCTAAAATTTGATGCCAGAAACTGTGCAACTGCAGACTTGCCAAGTAGAAGACAATTGTTGCCTTGTGCAAAGTTTTCTGTCAAGTGTAAAATAGGCTCTATCACGAAGTTCACATTTATTTAGTCAGAATCTATTCAATCTATACCGCGGTTTGTCGAGGAGCTTCCACCAACAGATATACATGGCTGATCAGATGGTTTACTTGTGGCTGAAAGGCTTTCATTTGTCTGACTGACTCTTTTCTTTGCGGGTGATGAGCTGACATCTGCAAAAACAGAGCGTCATGACTTGATACAGAATAATAAGACTGACGTAGTGAAGGCATGCATCGCTAACATCTTCCAATTTAATGCACAGCACACCATGAAACAACTCACAGCCTAGCGTATTTAATTGAAAAAGATTGGTTACTGATCCCGTTCACGATGGCCATCATATGGACCATACCTACCGGTAACTGGTCTTTCGGAAGAGGTAGTACAGTCAAACCTGTATTAGTGGCCACCTCTATAGAGCAGCCACCTGTGAATAAAGGCCACTCTTCATAACCCTAAAATTACACTTTCTATAGAAATCAACCTGGACAGAAAGGTCACCTGTCTATAAAGGTCATTTTCCTCAAGTCCCAGAGGTGACCATTATAGACAGGTTTCACTGTTTCTATTGAGCTTGGCAGATGGTCGAGAACTATATTGAATTCTGTTTTGGAACTTCAGGGCAAGTTGTACCAATAGACAGATTGCTACTTAAGTACCATGGCAGAGATGACACTATAATTGCAGTCCAGAACAATAAGTCTGTATGCTATTAATCACAACATAAGTTCAAGGCTAAATTCAAACCAAAACATCGTAAGCAGCAAATGCAGCTTACACAACAGCCTTGCTACATTGTTAAGACTTCTGCATTTCACACAGACACAATGCAAATTGCTATGTAACAAAAGCAGTTCAGGGACAGTTCATTTTTTTAAACAATTTTAGTAGAATATATTGCATTTTAAATTCAGATATGTACAGTGTATAGAAATATCTATGTACTAAAAATCTTATTGCAAAATTTCTGCTCGATGCAACAATGTTTGCATATTAGCAGCTTGTGAACTGCACTTTTTAAATATACAGTTGAAGTTTGGTGTGGTTGCCATCAGGCATTACGGGCTTCCCTTCTGGCACAATGAACACATGTATAAATCATGATTGCCAATTGGCTTAATATGTCGAAGGTCTCAAGGCCGTTGTAGGTCATTGGCAAACTTGGCTACCTTCACTAAACAAGGAGGTATGTATATTCCCCCTGACAATATACCTTTCAACAGAGCCTAATTTCCCTAATTATGGTTAATAGCGTGGTTGGGGTGCTAAGCTAAGGCTTAATGTGGAGTCTGTTTACAAACAAACTGTTCAACAATAAGTGACACGATAAATCACAACTGCGCTATGGAAACAAACGCCATCCACATGTTGTACAACAACAACAACCATCTCGGGCATCATTCAAAATTCATGAATTTAAAATTGCTAGCCATAAATGTCACCACAAGACCAGCTTTGGAACAATCTGTGACAATGTTTGTCAAATAATTTGCAATCTGACAGGACATGATTTCCAAGACGTCGGTGCACAAAAAACGTCCAATTCAGAGTTTCACGGAACCCCGTGGCGTAATGTAGGAGCCAAGAGCACATGTTAAGTCTAACTGTGTACATGTGCAGCCCGCTAAAGTACAAAATTGTGGACACCGGCTACAATAGAGTTCAACCACGAACATTGCTTGGCAGGTGTAACGGATGAAGCATCTACCTCAACCGTTCAAACACCTCGACGGGGAAATGTCAAGATTCGCTGACAAGTAAAAAAGAAACAATTTTGGCGAGCGAAGTCCCTTGCGTGATCATCAACATTTTACCGGCAGTGAAAGCGTCACGGAGGAAGCAATGGAGCGATTGTGTGAAGTTCCTTTTTAACTTACCGTCACGCCGAAGCCAAACCAAGGAATGCGCAGGCTGCATGTTTGAGCAGTCAAATAGCTCTGAAGGACCTCTCGCAATTCTGCAAGTGATGCAGAGTTCGCTGAATCTTGGGGGCACAAGACCATGGGATTAGCCTTCTGCGACTGTTTCCTGTTCTACGCCAGACGGGTCTGTGTCGAGCATGGTGATATCGAAGTCAAGCGTTCTCGTGCTGTTGTTTCAGGGAAACCTTGCATTCGGATTCAAAACAGCTGACGACACGAGCATTCTCGTTCGTGCATTTGACAGCGTCGATTGTCAAGGCTCGCTTCTGATTGGCTGATTGATCGGTTCCGCCTTTGACCTATCCAAGTCACGTGTGGTTGGCGTGAAACATGATATAAAGCAAGCGGCAGAGGTCGTGAAGTCCAGACGATTGTTCGGGAAAATGAGCAAATCTAAACTAATTCAATATTGCATAAACATATCGGACACACGGACACTGGATATCGAGTCACTTCAAAATGAGCTTCTGTCAAATTGCGACAGCACAGCAGGGGTAAGAGACACGAAGTCTCTGTCTTGGATTAGGTTTCACTTTCAGAGAGAAGGCCATGTTGGAAATCAAATGACGCACGCTTGTGGGGTTTTCCTTGTAAAAGGGTGTATCAGTCATGTGATCACAAAGCACACGTGCGTCAGGACTATCTGATAACGCGCTTGGCAACCGACAGTTTTGTGATAAAAACTTACGTTGTTGTCCAGCGTTATTTGATAAAGAACTTGTGTTTGGTATCAGATATTGCAGAAACTCATCGTCTGCCTGCTGCGATTTCGGCATGCTTGTCTCTGGAGGTGAGAAGTCTGATGAAACGGTGTCTCTATCTTCGCAGCTGGCGAACCAAAACTTCACATTCCTACAATTGACGAACAACAACAGAAGATTTTATGTTTTCGAAAAGTCTCGTGCATTTGTGAAGTCCAGTTTTTATCTTTAAAACGTATACAAGATCGACCGCTACTTCAGGTGAAAGCGCGGGATTACGACACAGTGGAGCTTAGCGTCTGGTGGTGAAAATCAACAGCAGCAGCAGAACGACTGCAAAACACTAATTCTTCGTCTTAATTCTTTCATTCATGTTTTCTTCATTCTGGTGTAAGCCTGTATCGTGGCAAAACATTTGCTGCGTCATAAAAGGTCTACGTGTTGACAGATTATTTATTGGTTTTCGTCCGTTTGAAAGAGCACTAAATCAATGGTTAATTCCAATTTACCTGACGAAGGCAAGCTAAGTGTTGCCGTGCCAAAGGTCTTTCTAATCCAACAGCGCGGAATTTGCATCTCCCTCTTTCTGCAGAGTCTCGTTTGATCACAAAAAATCATGGAAAGACCGGGAAACCGGGAAAGACGAGCGAGAGAATGTTCCTAGATCAAGTTCCTGTCTCAAACGCTGCGAGTGGATGAGACGAGTACAAACAGCGACATAACTAAATTCACTTCTCAGCTTCCGTCTCATAAAATAAAGACCCCCCAGAATTTGTAACTTCCGCTTTTCAAGAGATCCTTTAGGCCTTCTCAAGAATCTGTATTTTTAATTCTCGCGGTCTGCCAAGGTCAAACATGAAAACATTCACCCCTTCATTGGAATATGTGTTGCATAATGAGAGTATTTATATCCTAATATCAAACAGAGCGAAGTATAGCAGGTATTTTAACCAAAAATATGGCAACGAGGCAAGAGGGAGATTAAAAGGTGCAAAATCTGTATGAATGTATTTATGTTTATTTGTCAAAAATTTCGACTGGCAAATAATGGGAAGAATAACTTCCACTTACATAAAACCAAAGCATAAAATGCAATTTAAAGGACAAGACTATACACGAGTTACTAGTATACAAGACATTTTGACTTAAGGTCTATCAATTCTAAACTTCGCTTGAACTTTTGAATTGATGTTGCTGTCACAGATGCCTCCGGCAGTCCATTCCACCAAGGAATGACTCTGGACAAGGACAAGGAATGCAGCACGGACAAGTGGCGTAAATTGATACATCGATGATTGATAAGTAATTTGGCAATAGACATTAGAATGAGATAATTATATCTACACTGTATAATACTATAAATACTGTTCCAAATTATTCCGATTACGGTTCTAAGCTTCTCAAAAGTAGAGGAGAATAACAATGGTCTGCTCTGTGAAAAAAATTATTATGGTGATGATGACGGTGATGGCATAATTCTTAGTTTTCGTCAGTGACTCCAATGTTTCGTCTGTGCCGGTCAACTAATAGATTCAAGTTTATCTTAGTTTTAATTGTTTGCATTTATCTGTTTCTTTTCCTTCTCCTCAATCATATGAATCACTTATTTTTCTACCATTGTGAGTGAATTCCAGTATTCCACATATGAAAAGAATAATAATTATTCCATTTTAAAGTGGCGCTGAAATAGGCTCATTCGTTGGATCAATCGGAATCTAGAGGGTAACATCATTTTATCTATTGTACATCTAATTATCACTTTGTTTGTTGATTCATTTGTACGATTTTGCAATGTATTTTCTACTTACAAGTGTGGTAAATTAGTTTTTTTCTTTCTGCATAATTATTATACTGACTCCACTCCGCACTTCATTGTATATATACATTTCAAGTCAGAATATAGAAATTCAAATCCAAAGGCAATTCCGACAATCTCCCAAAATTGTTCCTTTCCCGTTTCAACCTTTAGCTTTGCTGTCGTTTACGGGTTCTAAACACATCAAACCGAATGATCGACTTTCTTAGAGCAATTTAAATAAAATTACTGAAAGTATCCAATCGCAAATAGTTTGGAAATAGAATTTGGACTAAAGGTTGATGACGACAATGATGAAAGCTTTATTTCAAAATATCTCGCATTCAACTGCAGAGCAAATGGCACTGAAGTTACCACATAGGGGTGTGTTTTACAGAATAACGCGTCTGTAAAACATATGAATACATTACAGGCAGATATAAAAGGCTAAAATCATACACTAATTTCTTTATAGCTATGTAGAATTACTTAACGTTGCATAAAAAACTCCACGATAGTCCAAACATCAGAGGAAGCTGTTTTGCTCCACTTTATGTTTTGCAAGCACATCTTGGTAAAATATTTGAGTCTTTGGTGTAACGCTGATTGTTTCGTTACTTAGTGATGTCCTTGAATAAACAATTATATCATTACTGTAGACATACAACTCACAATGAATGTACAGTACCACCATTCTGTTCTTAAGAATGAGCTATTCAATAGCGACAGGCTGCTTCCTGCCCCTTCGCAAGTCATCAGTCGATGAGTAGCTCATTTTGCTTATTATAAAAAGCTTCATGATTTGCAAATATCGGTTTATTTCTAAAGCAAACTTCTATGAATTCAGCATACCCCGCTTCAATTCAGTTTATTTCCCCTCGTATCCCACTGCATTACAAAAGCAAAGCAGTTACCAAAGCGGTATGCTTCATGGAATGACGAGTCCATTCAAACAAATGCTAAAAGCAATAACTTTGCTTACAATTACTGACTCGAAGAATACTAGCTAATAATTAATATGTTATATTACTTAACTTAAAATATATGTACAATGGAACTAATTAAAACTACTTTACTTAAAAATTAACGTACCATGCAACCGAATAGAATTACTTTAGCGTGTTAAAACTCATTGCCGCTAAATTGATTCAAAATGCAGCCTTGGTCATGCAGTTCCCCATTTCTGGCTTTTCCCGCTAAAGGCTATAGAGTTCTTGCCATAGCCTTCTTGAAGGCATTCACTTTTAATTCTTTTCTGTGAGCACGGTGAGCAGCTCTTGTTCTGCCTTTCAGCTGACTAAATAGCTCAGCTATATACAGTAGGCTGGCGTCACTTCATGCTGAACGTCCCAGCATACCTCCACAGCTGATCTTATGCTGAAGGTACGTAGCGTGCCTCCCAAGATGCCAAACTGTTACAGACAATCAGATGTTGGCGTCTTACGTGGCAAAGCCATAAAGCATTTAACAACTCTTGCTAGCGTTCTGTCCATCCAGATGGGTCTGTACCATTGAGTAGCAACGCAGGCGGCCTGATCATGAAGTCACTCGTCCGTGTTTTCAAGTAAATCAATTTAAAACCTAATATTGGATACCCTTTATGGTCTAATCTTGTCCAGCAACACTTTCAACTTTGTACATACACAGTTAATACTCTTGATCTATTAGTCATCCAGATTTCGGAAGTCGTAAGTTGGATTGTAAACTTGACTCTGTTGATCTGTCAAAGTATTGTACAGTGAAACCTGTCTATAACGGTCACCTCTGGGACATGAGGAAAATGGCCTTTAAAATAAACAGGTAGCCTTTCAGTCCAGGTTGATTTCTATAGAAAGTACCATTTTGGGGTTATGAAGAGTGGCCTTCATACACAGGTGACTGCTCTATAGTGGTGGCCGCTAATACAGGTTTGACTGTAACTGTTTTACTTCACTCTATGTAAGTATTGTTCGACATATTCACAGTAAATTATTCCCTCGTCATTAGATTATATAAAATGTTATTTTACATTGAATGTGAATTAAATTGAACAAACAAACAATGGGGGAGAAAGTTCTTCCAATACAATGAAACCTGTCTATAACTGTCAGCTTTCGGGCTTGCGAAAAATGACCTTTATAGACAAGTGACCTTTCTGTTCAGGTTGATTTCTATAGAAAGTGTCATTTAGGGTTATGAAGAGCGGCCATTAGACACAGGTGGCCTATAATAAAGGTTTGAGTGTACAACTGTGTGCATATAAGAAATGCTTTGAACTGGCAATTGCCCCCATCCTCCAGGCACTGTCCCGTAGCCAGATACCTCACAACACGCCCCTCTTTGTCCAAGATAGCATTCATGTAAGCAGCTCTTTGAGAACAGTGCCGCAGGCAATAATAATAATAAATATCGAACTTTCTTTATAAATACACGTTTGTGGAACTACACAATGCCAACTATAAGACAATTTTTTAAATCAATTTCAACTGTAAGAGTCCTTGCAACATTCATGACATCGAAACTCTTTATGTCGGATGCAATTCCTTTTTTGCATTTTCACAGTACTTGACTATTCGGAGTTGTGACTTCTTGGTGCACTGGTGGCAAGTTCAATCTCTTAGCTGCATCATGAAACCGTTTATGATTTCTCAAAGTACTTGCTTGGGCAAATGATTTTCCACATTGATCACAATGAAACGGTTTCTGCTTCGTATGGGTTCGTTCGTGGTTGTTTAGCGTTCCCAAAAGGGCAAAACCTTTTCCGCAATGATGGCAAACAAATGGTTTATTTCCGGTGTGTAGCTTACAATGAGCTTTCAAGTAAGTTGATTGGGCAAACCTCTTTCCACATTGATCACACTGGAATGGTCTCTCGTCAGTATGAGTTCGTTTATGTGCCTGCAAGGCAGTTAAATATTGAAAATCTTTGCTGCATTGATCGCATGCAAATGGTCGGTCAGGGAGATGCGTCACTTTGTGCTTCTTCAAAGAACATGACTGTGTAAACCTTTTACCACATTGGTCACATATAAATCGTTTCTCTCCTGTATGTGTTCTTTTGTGTACATTCAAATTGGCTAAACATGACGACACCTTCCCACAGTGGTCACAGACATATGATTTCTCTTTTACGTGAGTATCCTTGTGCTTCTTCAGGGTACATGATAACGTAAATTCCGCTTCACATTGATCACACACAAATGATCTCTCCCCAGTTTCACTCGCTTTGTGTATTTCCAAATGGCATGCTGTTATAAACAATCTGCCACATCCATCGCATGGAAACAGTGTGTTTCTTTGAATACATAATTTCTCGGAATCCAAATTGTCTGACTTTTCACCATTCTTTGTCACTCTCATATGAGCTTCTCTGTGCATATTTAAATCTGCCGGTTGCTTAAACCCTTTGCCACATTCGTCACATGAAAACGGTTTCTCTATGTGCTGTTTCCTTTTGTGTTTCTTTAAAGAACTAGATTCAGTAAACGATGTTTTACATTGGTCACAAACAAATTGTCTCTCCTCTGTATGACGTCTTTTGTGCTTTTGCAATTCATTTGAATTTGTATATCCCTTGCCACATTCCTCACATGTAAATGACATATCTTCCGCATGAGTTCTTTCGTGGATTTTCAAAAGATTCAATTGTGTAAACCCTTTGCCACATTCATTACAAGGAAATGCTTTATCACCATGCTGCTTCATTTTGTGCGTCTTTAGAGTAGAGATTTGTGTGAAAGATGTGCCACACTGATCACACATGTACGGCTTCTCGCCTGTGTGAACCCTTCTGTGCTTGCTTAACACAGTTGAGTGGGTAAATCCTTTGCCACAATCATTGCATACGTAAGGCTTTTCTCCTGTGTGAGACCTTTTGTGCAATTTCAGGCTGCCAGATGTAAAGAAACGTTTGTCACATTGATCACACAGAAAAGGTTTCTCTTCGACGTGAGTCATAGTGTGCAGTTTTAAACTACTCAAGTATCCAAATGCTTTGCCACAATGACCGCATACATTCCGTCTCTCTCTTGTATGAGAGGCTTGGTGCTGCTTCAAACTACCTAAAGATGTATAACCTTTGCCGCATTGATTACATACAAAAGGCCTCTCTCCTGTGTGGGACCTTCTATGCACTACCAAAGTAGCCAGCAGAGTGAACGCCTTCCCGCACTGGTCACAGACAAAAGGTCTTTCTCCTGTGTGAATCCTTTCATGCCTCTTCAAATCAGATGGTCGTTTAAACCCTTTCCCACATTCATGACATGGAAACAACTTCTTTTTCGAATGGTCTTTAGCTTGCACTTGCAGAATATTTGCACTCGCAAACTCTTCTTTGACCTTTAAAATACTCTGATCACACGACAATGGCATTTGTCCATTGGGTTCATTTTCAACTTTTACAATATTGCTTGAGCATGTCCTGCTGGTGGAGGGGTTGATCGTTGTTTGCACAGCGTTGCCTTTAGTTGAGTCAATAAACCTCATAGGTATGTAGTATCCCACACGTAGCCTACAGTGCTTTCGATGTTTTTCTAAGAAGTCAATTGATGAGAAGTGAACGCTGCAATAATTGCAAGGAAACCCTAGAAAAAGAAGACAAATTAAATAAAAATTATACAAACATTGTTCTGCATAACTGGGTTACCATTACAGTATTTGAAGTTTATTAATTTAAGGTCATTATCAGACATCAAACAGGTCATCACAATTGTTATGTCTACATATTAAGTAAGACAGTCAAACCTATAATAGCGGCCACCTCTATATAGCAGCCACCTGTGTATAAAGGCCACTCTTCGTAACCCCAAAATGATACTTTTAATAGAAAATCAACCTGGACCTATAAAACTGACCTATATAGATAGGTGGCCGTTCTGTCCAGGTTATATTTCTATAGAAAGTGTCATTTTGGGGTTAAGAAGAGTGGAAGAGTGGCCTTTATAAACAGGTGGCTACTCCATAGAGGTGGTTGCCAATACAGGTTTGACTGTATAGCAAAAGAGATAGCCTTCAAGTAATCTATTCACAGACAGCATACCGTGAAAAAATGTTTTCTCTTCTTCCACAGAAATACCCAATTCCTCTGCGTACTTTGATCCATACCAAATCAGCAGTTCAGTATTGCCGGGGATATCTTTGTATGTCCTGAAGAATACCTCACAGCCTGATTGAAACGAAATGAGATTTTGCTCGGATTCGGTTCTAGCGCAGTTTACATAACGCATCCAGTTGCCCTTCTTCGTGTCCCGTCCATCGATGCAATAACTGACTGTGCCATCTTCAATAACCTACAATGGTAGACAAATTACACTTAGTAATAACAGAACACGGTTTAACAGAATAGCGCATACCAAAGCCATGGATACGACACAAACAAACAATTGAGCACAATTAATAGTCTTTTCATTATAACAGTGAAGCAGCAGTTTCTCAATGCGTCGCATGTCCACAATTGAGTTCCAAATAGAATGGTATGAGTTCATGATCAGGGCAGGATTGTATCAACAAATTCCATCATGTTATGCTTCATTGATGGCCATTTGGAAATTGAACTTGGTTTGTCTGAACGTCTTGTATTTTTGAGTTCTGTAGAACTGGGTAGCGTGTATGTATGTGATGGTGTCATATGACACAGTTTCATATCTGCTGTGTGTTGTAGGCCTATTTTTCTGGTGAAAGTGGAAGTTTCTCATAGTCTTGCGTTGTATTCATATATTGCACGTGATCTGTCTAATGAAGATCACTGTGCATAAAGTTCTTGGCGAGGAGCCAATCGCTGCAATGCCGTCTCCATCTCCCTGGCACCAAACCATCAACTTACATTGTAATTCTTGACTTGCTAAGTGACGTTGGCAGCTAACCTTACAGGCCTACATACGAGGCTAAAACAATGTGAAGTACAATTTTACCTCAAACATGCAGCTTGTATCTGTGTCCTCAGAGATGGATTCTTCTAGAACCTTCTCTCCTGTGTATGGCCCAAATTCTGTGCCTGTTGGGATCGTCACACAGCTGAACACGCCAAGGCCAGCACCACAAATAGAGGACTGCCTTACTTCTAACACAGATGGAAGTGTTTCTAATGCGACGTGCTTGTTGCCAGAAGGCATGGTTGAATACATTTCCCAAGCTGACCTGTGGAAGCAAACCGAAAAAAATGATCTGGCTACACATAAAACAGCGCAACCATAATACAGTTTGGACATTTGGACGTGAAACAAAGGTGGGTTGCTTGTAGGAAACGTAGTGGTCCACGGTAAGTCTGCAGTGTTACGCAAGGAGTCAAATGTTCCATAGCCTCCCGTGTAATGGTGCGTTGATGGTGTAGTGGTTAGGACCTCTGGTCCTCATCCGAGAGGTCACAGGTTCAAGCCCTACCCGGAGCACACGGTTTCACTCTTCCGAGAAAAAAAGAGTAGCACTTCCATGCAAGAGAAACGGGAGCGTAGTAGGGCATCTGCCTTGGTGGGCTAGCCCCCCGCCCTACGTTCAGGTCGAAAGACCCTCCCGGCCGAAGGGCTAAGAATCGGGGATCGGCGCCGCTCGTATAGCGAAGCAGGTTCGCCTGCGATGCTGACGCGAATATATTTTCTATCCCGTGTAATGTTTGCAATATCATTCTAGTGTCAAATACTAGAGTTGACGTATAACAGTCATGCATGATGAATGTATTTAGCATGTGTTGTACAAAGGGAAATTCAATGTGTTTGATGTTAAGGAAACACTGACTGTCAAGGTTGCTTTGCGTGCGAAAGGCCGTGGGCAGCCTGAGAAACAGGAAATCACCGGGACCGGATGGCGTTGCACCGGAAATGCTGAATCATGGTGGGCGAGGGATGTTGGAGCTGCTGCACAAGTACGTCGTTGTGGCATGGCAAACGGGCAGAGCCCCACTGCTGTGGAAAAGTACGACCATCGTGCCGGTGTTCAAGATGGGCGATCGAAAAAGATGCAGTAACTACCGTGGTATTAGTCTGCTTTCGATTGCTGGCAAGGTGTACACGTCGATCCTAAGTGAGCGCCTAAAAGCGCACCACAAAGAAAGGACACGTGAAAACCAAGCCGGCTTTCGTTCCGGCAGAGGGTGCAACGAACAGATTTTCATCTTGCGAAAAATCATCGAGAGGTGCCTAGTTCACCATAGTTCGTTTGTCATAGCATTCGTCGACTTTGCCGCGGCCTTTGACTCTGTCCATCGTGATTCGCTGTGGAAGGCAATGGTTGCTGACGGTGTGCCAAACAAAGTTGGTTCTATAATAAAAGATCTATATGACGGCTCAACTTGTACCGTACGAGTCTACGGACAACACACGCGGTCATTCATTGTCAAGACAGTCAAGACAGGTGTAAAGCAAGGCTGCGTTTTGTCGCCACTGCTGTTTAACATCATTATCGATTGGATCACGACCAGAGCTACAGTGGACGTACCTGGTCTCACTGTTGGTGACAGCTTTTACATCCAAGATCTGGACTACGCCCATGATATTGCACTGCTGGGAGTGGACGAAGACTCCGTGCAAGCACAGCTGGACAACCTTGACTCGGCTGCACAGAAACTGGGCTTGAAAATCAGCACAAAGAAAACAAAGGTCTTTCCGGTAGGGTATGCGGATGCCTCAGCCATGTCAGCCATCAATCTGCGAGGTGAGAAGCTGGAGAGTGTCCAGAAGCACATTTACCTTGGATCAACCGTTTGTAGCAGCACGCACGCAACTGAAGANACGTAAAGACGCGAATAGGGAAGGCAACAGCTGCCTTCGATGCGCTGAATACTGCCCTTTGGTCGCGTGCTGAAATCAATCTGACGACAAAGCTACGTATCTTCAATACCACCATCATGCCAGTGCTACTTTACGGCAGTGACCCTGGACCCTTTCGCAGAGCAATACATCCATGCTCGAAGCCTTCCAGGCGCGGGTCCTGCGTAGGCTTCTTGGTCTAAGCATGTTCGACCGCATTACCGACGAGGAGTGCCGAAACAGTGTCGAAACGAGATTTCGCGCAGGGCGACCATGTCAAACTAAATTAACCCTGGACCGGGCGAAAACCTTGGCACAGGATCGTGCGAAATGGAACCATGTTGTCAACACTGTGCGCCCATAGTGAATGCGTGATAACGCGGCCGCTGAGGGGCAAATTGAGATTGACGAGGTTGCTTTATAACCTGTTTTGTTAACGTGTTGTCAAGCTTATTCGTCACATGTTGCTTGTCGTTATGTAACCTCGCTGCATAGTGTCATATGTCAGTTGAACCCTGTCAAATGTTCACGCATTTGGTCCACGTTTTGCCACGTGAAATTGTACATGTCATATATTGATTGGTTCTTTTGTTTTGTAATTGGATTGTCATGTCTTCTTGCTTGCTCTTCACTATGATGTAGGTTTTGTTCTTTACATATATCCTTTTGTTAGTTACACTTGTAACTAACAAAAAAAACTAAAACCAATCCCATGCTTTTTTCCATATATTATTTGACGATGTACGTAATTTGTTTATAATTGCATTCTGATTCATTTGTATATATTTCTTGCTACAGTCGAACTCGCTTAATATCCCATCGCTTAATATCCCGCAATCCCAATGTTCACTTGCTAGTTACAGTACAAACTCTCATGTTCTTACATCGCTTTATATCCCCTCGGATAATATCCCATCTCGCTTAATATCCCACTATTTTCTTACAAATTTCGAGTGAAACTCGCTTATTGTCCGTTTTAAGGACGTCTTACAATATATATAAACTTTTCGGAACATCAAGGGTCCAGACCACATGTCACTTGTTGGTTGGCCAGAGTCACTGGTTAGTTGTGTTACTGTTAAAACTAATGCTAATCTCCACCAATTGTTGTTAACTGAGATATTCTTCTTTGCCACTGCTGAAATATTTAAGACGACATGTTAAAACAAAGGAAATGCTTGTTTATACGTAGTCCGGTTAATATCCCACCTCGCTTTATATCCCATTTTTGGTCTGCACGAAGGGTGGGATATTAAGCATGTTCGACTGTAATGAATTGAGCTGAGAAAACCAATCTCAGTCCATCGTTAGTCGATTTCTTGGTCGGGAACAATTATGGAATCTAAAGTAAACAGTTTCGATGAAGTGGAAAAATTATCGAGCTTGTAATTGAAAAGGATTTCTGTCCAGAAGGAGCACTTCCAATCTGGCGAACACGCTCGTGTCAAAGCCTGTGGCTTACTGGGTATACACAATAAATGATGATGATGATGATGAAACAGAGACCAGCTCGGCGAAAATTTGCAGGACTGGGTTGAAGCAGGGCCAGTCTTTACAGGAAATCCCCATGTAAATTATTGACAAAACCACCGCGCCCGCGGCGTCAACCGTTCTGGCCCGCTTCATGTCAACAAGCCCTAAGTTTGATTGTTATACAACGCAATCAACAAATCACACTTGATTGAATGAAAATGTACATTTGAATCGACGAAGAAATGTAATTGATGCAAACGCTGCCTAAAATACAATTAATCTTTTGGAGACTTGAAGCAGTGATCGTAAATTAGACTAGCCTGGCGTGACTGTATTTTGTATTAACATTCCGCAACACAGTCGTGGCCGAGCGGACGCTGGTTCAGAAGCAAAATCAAATCCTGGCATCATAGTAAAACAGGTAAATACTAAGTAGTACCAGTATCATGTTCACTAACCTGCTAGAGCGCGCCTGCCTTCTGCAAACCAACTGAACGATCGGCGATCGCCATCATGACTTGTTAACAAAGCCAACACTCAAAAGAGAGAAGGGCAACTAGAGGCGGGAAAATATTGGTGACTATAACTATAACTGTGACTGGGCGCTTGGTGGTCACAGATAAGTGACTACAGCAGTGACCCAGGGCTTCTTTCCCAAAACTGCAACCCTTGTTGATCAGCTGTTTGTGCTTTCACTATGATTCTGAGTTGTAGCTTCATTTCCAGGGATTTATGATGGTCATCCTCTCTATTTTCACATTTAAGAAGACACTTCTGTCTCGATAAAATGGCGGCTGCTCTCCGATTGTGGCCGAGATCGCCAGCTTGTTCGGAAGAAGAAACAGATCTCCCAAAAGTAGTGGAGGAGATTTCTGTCTTGACTTCCTCAACTGAGCTTCAGGATTTAAATGCTGGTTCCAATCTTTTCGTTCCAACTTGCAGGCTCTCCCCAACTGACGACTGTTTTGTCATAACTAGCTTCTTTGTTGGGGATGGAATGGTTTTGTCGAACTTGTCAGGAGGATTCGTAGCTTCGTGGAATTTAGACTTTGAAGAGAGCTTTGATGGTTTATTTTACACTTATTCTCTACGTCCTTGCTGTCAATTTTCCTTAGATGGCGATCTTTTGTCAATCATATCGAATAACGGAAGGCAAGGAATCACGATGTTGGGCAAAGATCACAGTAATTCTGAATACACTTCGTTTGTTACCACAGAAATGAGCTCTTCCGAGAAGTCGAAGTCGTTTTCTTTCTTGCTCGACAGAATCATTTACGTTGGATTTTTACCTTGCAATAGCAAGATGATCGTGTTAGGAGTAAAGGCAGGATCGATGAGAGATGAAAATAAACTGCTTCGACTGTCAACTGTATCTTACGAGTGGAGAAACATTGTAAATACGCTCGCCGAAGAGACCGTTGACGTCATAGACCTGTCGGTCACTTCGATTTTGACAGCCACACTATCGCCAGATGGTACCGTGTTTGCAATGTCAACGTCAAGTAGCTGTGCTATTTTGTATTGTACCAACCCACTGCGCCAGCTGATGATTATTCAACCCCCGGACGACCCAACTGTAGCAATGGGCATTGGATGTTATGTTGCTTTCAATCCACAGTTTGGACATAGCTCACTCTCTGTTGCATATCAAGCAGGTCTTTTGCAACCATTCAAGAAAGTTGATCAAGATTTTCACTTTAGTGAGGCACCTGTCTATGTATGTCATAATTCGAATGATGCGTCATCACATACTTTGATAAATGACATTTGCTTCTCACCAGATGGGTCCTTCCTTGCTATTGCCTTATCAAATGGAGAGATACGACTTATCCACCCGAGCCAAGGGCACAGCATCTATAAACTGGACCTGCTACAGAGCAAGGGACTTCTGTCATCGTGTCAATGCATTTGTGTCACTAAATCATGTCAGGAGATAATCAGTTGCTATGGTGACAATGTCCTGCGTCTGTGGGAGCTGCCTCGTATCTTGCTGCTTCAGCACATCTGTCGCCTTGCTGTTTTAGCGTGCTTCTCGGAGGACTACATCAGGCAATGTATCCTTCCTACGCACGTTGTGGACTACCTCTTTTATCAGTACAAATACGATTAAGCAAAGGCTCAAAAATATTGAATTGAATTGTAATAACTACACATTGATTTAAGATTGCTGTGATGAAAATCATCTAACTCGGTCTAACGGAATGAGAATTGACAATCAATTGAATTGATTATGTAAAGTGCTATTCTTGGAAAATTAATTGAAGACTTAACGTGTAGGGATACGTCAGGAAATTACGGCGGTCTCTTCAAGCATCCACGTCAGCAGTCAGGCAGCCAATCAGCACCCTTGGTCACTCACTATAAATGTCTTGTATTTCGTAACATAATTCTCTAGCAATCTGTCCTGTCGAGCCTTCAGACGGGCTGGCTACCCTCCGTCGTATCTGCCACAGTTAAAAAATAATTATTTTCATTCTATTAACTCTGCTGATCTTAACCAGGTTTAGTCGAATGGGAAGGAAGTCTACACTAGTTATTTATACAAATATTTCACAAAACAAAGAACTGCCAATTTCCACATAAAGAGCTGATGTGAAACGAAGACAGAGAAAAGACCAATATGTTCCTCGGAGCTCAACAAAGCCATCATTCTGTACATGTTACACGCATCATACAGAACAGATGGAAGAGGTGAGAATAAATAGGATTTAATCAGGTAATTATGCTAATCATACAAAATTGTACCTTTGGACTAAACAGTGCATGCATGAACAGATGTCTAAAAGTAAGAAAACCTTTTCTTGACACTAGTAGATCTCATCAGCCACAGAGCTTGTCTCGATCTAATGAAAATCCCCTTCATTCATTATAACAGTGCAGGTTATGCTAACTGCTCATGATGGAGCCGACAGCATGAGTGAGAGGGTAAACCATTGTTGTCAATAAGAATGTTGCTGTTGTGTGCAGGCGACAAGAGAACTGGTTATGTACACTGTGTCCATGACGCTGTCTGACGTCAGAAGCAGCCTTTTTGGACACCTATCACCAGTGTAAGGCTAGATGCGAATGGAGTGTGTCTGCGAGCATCACACCGCCTATAGATAACTTATGCTGGAACTCAGCTGCTCCTTTGAAATGTCCTCCGTACGTTCATCATGAACACCAAGTAGCTTAGGGGAAAAGTCTTGTCTGAGACCTTTCTCGTACTGTGCCCATCGATCGTCATCACTTTCGTGTGTGAGAAATCGTTGTCCAACAACTTTCTCCAAACTTCTCAAGTCAGTCCACGTGTAAAAATCCTTTAAATAAATTAATCAAGAAGAAAATAAGATTAAAACATAAAATATACAAACTACCACCTCAAGAATCAAAAGAACATGGTTTCACTTCAAACTGAACAGTCAAAATTTCAACTTACTTGCATCCAACGATGGAGCAACGTTTGTTGGCAGGATAAGCGTTTTGCTTTGTTGACTTGCAACAGTTTGTTAATTAAATCAATAGCTGCAAACAAAACAAATAAATAGAAATCAGCTTAAAGAATTACCACACGTTTTTCATAACATCACAGACCAATTCAGCTACCAAGTGCAAAGCGGATCTGTGATGAGCATTGCTAAACTGTACTTTGATTCGAATGCCCTCATCTGACATTTCGCAGCAGGAGCTGCTGAAAGAAAAGAATGTAAGGTCAGAATGCTGACAGAAAGAGAAGTTGCTACAGTAACACAATCATGGGATGTCTCTATTGTTGAAATACCATTTGGCCGTTGCCATCGTTTAAAAAGAGCGTCAATGCTATCAACCTAGGCAAAGTAATCGATTGAAGCCGGTACACAATGACTATTTTTTAATTCAGCATCTATAATGTGTCTCTCTGCCTCCCTTTTCATATCCTTTTTAACACATGTTTCTTTTCAAATTGATTTTATCCCGTTGCTTATGCTAGTTTTTAACCATTTTATATTATAATCTTAGAACTCATCATTCTGTGAAACGTGCCATTTATTGGCAACTGATTGCATATATGTACTTCAGTTGAATACGAGTAATAAATAAATTGATTGATGATGATGATGATGGAGCAAGAGCGAATTCACAAACCTGTTTGGGGCTACTTCACTCCCAGAACTACCTTACAGAGCTCAGCCGACATTACAAGACACATTAGTGGTGACAATGATGAAATCGTATTTCATTTATTCAAAATTATGCTTTATCACGTTTTACAGACAAAATAAGCTTTCTTTGCCCATCAGGACATGAATGCCTTCCTCGGTGTTAAGCTACACCTGATTTGGAAGGAAACAGAGCAATGAAGATTTGACCAGCAAATGTATCTCGCTTGCGGGTAAGAATTGATTATGTGATGTCATTTGGGATCGACAAAAACAAAGTGGTTATACTCCACATACATCTACTATGTTACCATTAGTACTAACTGGTGTATGTTTATAATGTAAAGTAAATTGCAGATAGTGTTAGTAAAAAAGCATAGGAATTTGCGGAGATAAGATGACGATAATGTTAAGCCAACTGTAAAATATATATTTCAGTAATAATATGAATAATAGTATGTGTATGGTAAATGTCCAGCCGTCCAAGAAGTGGTATAATCCATTCTGCCAGTTAGGCAGCGTGGTATAAACAATGCCGCATAATATAACAATAAAGTCGCATAAAGCGAACATGTCGTATAACTCGAACAGAACAGAACACTAACCATCTCTTGAGATTTCAGACCAAGGAGTTGGCGGATACATAAATGCAGCATTCTTGATTTGATCTTGAATCTCCTCTTCTTCATTGAACGGGAAAGTACCGCTGAGGCTAAAAATAAAACCATCATGACATGTCCACGTCAAGATTGTGCAAGCGGTCCAGGATAAAGAGAGGTAAGACACGAAAACACTACAACTGAGATATGATAATGTCAACTTTTTTGGCCATCAAAAATGAGATAGCAAGTTGGGATACTGATCAAAGTAAAGTTGACAAAGTCAGTATGTGGTAAGCAGAGATCGCAAGCAAAATGAAATCTTAATTATGGAGTGTAATATTATCCAAATTCAGTTTTAGGTGTAAAATGTATGTCAATACAAAATAAATGGGAGCAATTTAAAAATACAAAAAATTACAGGCACAGGCAGTGTCCCATTCTCGCGCATTTAAAGTAACATGCTTTGTGATTTTTTTACAGAATTGAGCTTACTTCTGCTGCCGAAGCAATCTCGCAATTGCAATCATACCTGACATAGATGATGACGCCAACAGACCACATGTCAAGCGATCTATTGTAACGTTTGTTGTTCAGAACTTCCGGTGCCAAATAAGCTGGCGTTCCAACAACTGATCGACGGAATGATTCACGACCAATGATGCGTGCAAAGCCAAAGTCACAAAGCTTAATCTAATAAGAAATTAAACAACATTGATAGCAAAGGAGAGGAATAAACATCGTCATCATAGAAGGTCGAAATGCAATCCAAATCGAAATCAAAGACTGACTAACGAATTCATTTTCTATAAGATTATGACACAATATGGTACATGCTTGCTATTGTAAATGTAAATGAATGTAAATGTCTTAACGATGGTAGCCCAATAAGCCATATATAAGGCTTTTCTACGTTGAGGCCTTCGAAAATTAAAACCACAAAATACAAAACGAATATATGTGTCGGCTGGGCCAGGAATCAAACCCGGGACGTCTGACTGGCAGCCACACATATTAGCCACTAGACCACACCTGAAACAAGCCTGATATTGGCAACCGACTTCTTAACATGGCATCAACTTACCAATGGTAGACCACCTTGTGAGCAATTGCTTGAGAGAAGGACATTCTCCGGCTTGAGATCGCAATGCACAATATTGAAGGTATGCAGATATTTGAGAGCAATCAGTATCTGTATGTAAAGACAAGAATGAAGCTAAGAACTTTGTAACTCGTGTCAAGATAAACTAGAATGATGTGATGTCAATTGAGGAGACACTGGGTACCGGATGTAACAAATTCAACCCACCTGGTGAACTAGGAACTTTGTGGAACGTTCAGAGAGTCGTCCTTTTGGACTTCCAAGGATCATTTCTAACATGTCTCCTTTCATTTTCTCCATCACAACAAATATCTGAAATCAACGCAGACAAAGAGGTCAGGAGACAATACAACGATTAACAAATCGAGGTTGACCTACATGAGGCTGAGGATTCTCCTTAAACTGTAATAATACCACAAACTAATCAACAGGGATCTCATGCCAATCGCACGAATCCAGGCACAATGCGAACAGAGTTTCTTTTGAGAGCAATTGCATGCCAAAGAGAAAAACGCCCAGAAAGTACCACTTGTATCTTCCACATGTAGTTTTCTCTGAGTTGTTTTTGAATTGAGCAATGTAAATAGAACAGTACAGTCAAACCTGTATTAGCGGCCACCTCTATAGAGCAGCCACCTGTGTATAAAAGCCACTCTTCATAATCCTAAAATGACACTTTCTATAGAAATCAACCTGGACAGAAAAACCACTCATCTATAAAGGTCATTTTTCTCAGGTCCTAGAGGAGACCGTTATAGACAGGTTTCACAGTGGCCCGGTGAGCTGACAAGTAGGCTGATGATGTGAAATTCAATCACACTGAAGGCCATGAGAGTGACAGGCTGCAAATTCATTCGAACTGATGCAAACATATATTATGTATCCCTTCTGTTGATACATTCTATCAGGGTTTTGCCTTGAGTAGGTTACATGTTTTCCTTACTCTCTCAACCAGTAATAGGTATTATTTATGTTACATTACAATCCAGCTTATCTTATCCCTGGATGCTGTCGCACGGCTGACAAGCTAATGAATTAATCATGATCAGCACAAAATGACCAACTGTCTTAATTAAAAGATCCCCTTCACCCAGTCTCTCATTAGCTTATACAATGCAATTTACCTGTCTTCAGCAACCGCACCACATGCATAAAGAGAAACTTTGATTGGTTCCCTAGGTGATCAATAAATGCATTCTTACCCTCTCGGTCGTTTCGAACATTTTCTCCAGATTGACAACTCCAGGGTGATCAATGTTCTATACATAAAACAAAAGGTCTTTCACAGCATCAGGAATACACAGTTCAGATCCTTGCATCAGACCAGCATACTGATATATCACTAAGGAACACATTTATAACAATAGCCCAGTAATAATAATAATTTGTGACGGAACAGAAGAAAGAAATAGAACAAGAATTTACCTGCAAAATCATCACTTCATTCTTGAGAGCCCGCTCTTCCTTTGTGGGGAAACGCAGCTTGTCAATAACTTTGATGGCAACATCTCTACCAGTTTTTCGATGAACTCCTAAAATATGAAATTGAAACAAAATCTCAGCAACAAATTACTAATGTTAGGTATGACCGATTCGCTAATTTCGTTACCGGTGCCACAATTTTGTAAGGGTTTGCTGTCTTGTGTGTTTGGTATATGTCAATTGCCAAATGATGTCATCATGTCCAAAGCCGTAATGACTGTAGTGTCATTCGAATTCAATGTCATGTGTCGTATGATTTCTTGTATAATGGGTGTCCCATATTCACTGTGTGCCTGACCGTATAGCAATAATACAGATTTCAACTGCCTCCGCCATGTAGTCCTGTTTGTTACTCTCTGGAATAAAAGTTTGTGAGTACAGTCAAACCTGTATTAGCGGCCACCTCTCTAGAGCAGCCACCTGTGTATAAAGGCCACTCTTCAAACCCCAAGATGACACTTTCTATGGAAATCAACCTGGACAGAAAGGCCACCTGTCTATAAAGGTCATTTTCCTCAGGTCCCAAAGGTGACCGTTATAGACAGGTTTCACTGTATTGAGTCTGTCTGGTCACTGAGTCGTGGCAGACCACTAGACCAGTCATGTCAAATATCTTGCATTAGTAGGCCTAATGATATATTGAAATGATCACTCAAAGTTGAGCTAAAAAACGTTTGCATTTTGTCAAAATAAATTGACAAAGGGACTGAAATTTAACTGACGTAAACACATAACTGGTTGGCAATTATTGATCAGTTCTCTTGAAATGAATTCTATAGGCTAGTAGCTGGCTTGAAACAGCTTCATCCTGTGCATTGTTTCCCAGCTCAGGCAGAGCTCAAAGGAGAGAGGTACCCACCTCACAGCGATAAATTAGATAACATGGATTAAAAGCAGCCTTTTCACAAAATTTATTGTATCCGTTAGATTTTGATCCAATTCACATTATTCAACGTTGACCTCTTTGCATTTGAGAAGTTGCTCGATGGTAAGGTTTCCAAAACACTAACAACATACCGCCATACACAACTCCAAATTGACCAGATCCCAAGATTTCATCGGCAAAGATCTGATAGACTTGACTGATATCCTGTCAAATAATATTGGATGTGGATTAGAACAAAGATATAGTAGGCTTATACAAAGCAATACAATCACAACAAACGCATATAGCATGTGCAGATCACCTCACACAAAACTCAACAGCAGCCAAGAACACTGGAAAATGGACAGATCTATCAAGAATGTGCTCAAGTCGTTTCAAATGCCTGCATTGCTCTGCGTACAAGTCAACTATGGGTGTAAGTTGACTTTTGATTTACGCGACGAAACTGAAATAGCTTGAAACATGTTCATACATATGGTATTGTAGAGTGTGTATGTTGAGCGTAGATCGAATGAATAAGCAAGTAAATGTATTTGAGTATATATAATTGTGGCAGATACAATGGAGGGTAGCCAGCCCATCCGAAGGCTCGAGAGTACAGATCTATGGCAAGAGAACGACATTAATTCTATGTACCGTATGTGACATGACTTCAAACCACAGAAGAATTCAAGGATGCAACAGTACAAGAATTGCTACCCACCTGTGGCTTTTCTTCTTGTTGTGTAGATTTAGCCCCACTTGACTTATCCTTGTCAGATTTGCCTAGAATAGGATAGAATTTAAATCACTCATGAGACAATGCATTAAACAAACATTATTTATGAGAAATCACAAACGCAGAAACATCATCATGGTAGCACAAGAGGAGGAAGCAAGATACCATTTTCACAAATGCAAATACCATCTATATTACAACAGTTGAACCTAGTTCTTATCCCATCGGATAATGTCCTAACCTTGCTACTCGCTAGATTCCATTTTCCAAACTAGTTTTGATAATTTGCATTAATTCATGTCCCCTCTTGCCTCAAAATATTCTTACATTTGGGTATATCAAGCTGGTCCCTGTCTATAATGGTCACCTTTGGGACCATGACCTTTAAAGACAGGTGGCATTTCTGTTCAGGTCGATTTCTATAAAAAGCGCCATTTTGGGATTATGAAGAGTGGCCTTTGTACACAGGTGACTGCTCTATAGAGATGGCCGCTAATACAGGTTTGACTTTATTACAAATCGCAGTATGAAGATACGAATATGCTATAAAACCTGACAAACCAACTGGAAACCAACAAACATCAAAAGTACTCCATGCTCCAGAAGCACATTCCTTTAAAGTGATATTTTACTCACCAGAACCAGAGTGTCCATCTTGGGCATTCGCAGTGGCAGATGCTGCTTTGCTGCTGTTTGTGGCACTGACAGGTTGCAATGCCACTTTTATCATTTCTGCCCAAGAGAGGCCGAGTCGTAAGCCAATACCACTGTGAGGCTCAACTGCCTTGACACTTCCACTAGAGTCGATTTCACTACTTTCTCCACAATAGTAAGTTACACCGTTGGTCTTGATTGAGAAGACATAGGTCTTTCCCTTGGAAACCTTTCCCGCTGAATCAGGGTTACAGTCAACGGAAAGAATTTCAGCCAGAGGAAGATCCTTCAAAACAAAAGAGGAACAAATTTCAGAGTATGGGGCTATAACAACTATTGCAATCACATGACTCATTTCAATCAGTCCTTAACGTTCTCCCCATCTTCAACAGTTACACAATACAGATCTACCGTATCGGCTCCACAGGTTGACAAAAAATGTCTCTGAATTTGTTCACAATTGAACAGAAAATGATCACCTTATAATATTGGTTGCCGCTATCATTTTGAAAGAAAGTCAAGTGCTTTGTTCCTAGACGCCAGAAATGCTTTTTTCTCTGAAAAGAAACAACAGAATGATTGATCACAAATTCACAATATAGCAAGAAGAGAAGCAAAGGGTTTACAAGTTCACATATCCGCTCTACTAACCGTTTCGTCTTTATCTGTGTAATGAAGCATCCAGCCTTGCTTCAACACCTTGGATGATCTTCGTTTAGTTTGTTTGATAGAGACAACAATACGCTGCAGAGGTATGTTGTTACTCATGGTGGATGTCAGAGGGTTCTCGTCGAAGGATGACGGACTAGCAGGAACATCTTCGTATTCACTGTTCTTTTCTTCTTGCTCGTGATCATGGTCCTCGTTATCACCATCTTCGTCATTGTCATTGACGTCTAACTCCCCACTGTCCGGTGACACAGGTTCTTCTGTCAATTGACTGTCTGTTGAAACACAGGTGTAAAATATTGAAAACGTTGATTGGGGTGAGTATCACTTATTCACATTTGAAAATGAAACAAATTTCACAGAAGCTGGCAAAGTATACTTACATTGATCAGCAATGATTTCTGCACAATTTCTAGGCACCCGATCGACGCACCTCTTGTGGCAGATAAACTTACAATCTGAAGAAAATGACAATAAAATTAATCCCATGTCCTGCTTGTAAAACTATTTAAATGTAGGCTTGAAGTGGCTTCATCAATTGCTGATTGGTTGCTTGCTAAGGACTAACTATTTGATTGGTTATATGTTGCTACTTTTGACTTGTTTCGAAAACGTGTATACACGTCAATAGCAGGACAAGGGTTAACCACTTCACGCAACCAAACAGGTTGTGTTGCATAAAACAACAACCATTTCTTGCCAATTCTTAAATTGAGAAATGCAACAACATTGACGGTCTCAATGAAAGTTCATATTACAGTATACAACAGCATGCCTACCTTTGCATTGATAGCCTTGGCGGAATAAGCCCTTTAGCTGCAAAACAACAGAACATCACCTAAGACAACATCGTAGCACTTCCATAATAACAAATAGAAATCAACACTCAGCCACAATAGCCAAGAAAGACAGAGAACTGTATAATAGCTCCAATAAATAATCAATGCATCATGTGTCGTTACATTCGCCTGGCTAGCTCGTCAAAACCCCTTCGATTTCAAAGATTTTGACAAGCTACAACTTGTCGAATAGCATGCCTAAATAAATTATAACATTTACAGATCATCAAATTTATGGTCATAATTATAGACAGGTGGTTGGTTGCTAATACAAAAAATTGCAATCATAAGTTTGACTATGTACCTTTTGATTGCAAACATTACAAGTTGTGGCCTTCTTGAACGAGTGAACACCAAAGGTGTGAGGTATGTCCATGGGCAGGCCTTGGCTACCACTCCACGTGGCTCTCCGTGATTGTAACACACTAGGTGACATGGAGCCATCACTTGGAATAAATTGACGTTCGCCACTAGAAGTGTTAGAAGCGTCCGACGTCTTCCTAGGAAGGGTCATTGTGATGCCCTTTGCATCGTGAACGGAATGGTAATGTCTCGCTTCACTGCAGTTGTTTGGTAGTTTCATGGCACAGCGCTTGTGAAAGTTTCCACCGCAGCCTAACGAGAATCATCATCATCATCATCATCAACAAGCAAACAGACAATCAGACAGCCGATCACAGAAAGCAGTTAACAAAGCAACAGATTAACTTTGCAGCTCGTGTTGAATAATTTGGAGTTTATGGTATATCGACTTCAATGTGAATGAGAAGTTCAGATATATCACTTTAAAGTTTTTTGACATAATTGAAATATTAGCGTCGATGCAAAATGTTATCGCATGAGTCCTAATCTGAACATGAGCAAATCCGATGCCTCGAGCATCATCAACATTTGATATGCTATTCACGTTATTAAATCTAGCAAGAACACTACAATCCCAGAAGACATCACAATGCACATGATTGGTTACAATATCTGGCATCATAATTATGTCAGCCTTGGATGAACTTGGTTTGCAGTACCTTCGCATTTCAGTCCTTGCCTAACAAGACCAAACAGCATGATCCCGCAGTAGTCACAAAAATTTGGACTTCGATAGGAATGAACGTTGAGAATGTGAGGGCTTCCCTCTTCATTTTGATGACCTGCAAAAATCAAAAGAAAAATGAAGAAATTTAAGAGACTAAAGTAGGATGTAACATGCTTCAAAAATGGTCTTCAGAATCAACAAAAGAATTTACACATTACAAACAGTTCTACAAAGGCAAATGCTTAAGGCTACATAGTTTAAGACTATTCACAATACTTTGCACTCTCCTAGTCAGAATAGGTCCTACATGTTTGGTAAGTACTGTTCAGCATTGATAAGTGGTGGATGAGAAGGACCTTTGCCGACCAATGTGAACAAAGCACTGTTTATTGAATAAGGAACAGATCACAGTCCAGCGCCTTCTATCTCGTATTTAGCTCCAGAAAATAAATATCAAATAGGAATTACAGTCAAAGCAGCTGCTAAGTAAGCAACTAACGAGCAAATGGCAAGTGGACGGATAGGCCAACTGCAAAATTGCCATGGTAGAGTTATCCTTTCTCTAACACATACTAATCATGTCTTACCTTTGAGGACGATTTCAACGACATCCCCATTTGAAATTTCAGAAATATTTGTAAGTGGTTCTATCAAGTTGACAGACGCGTAATTATGACGGAATAACATGACTTTGTCGAAAACTCCCATNCCCATACGACTATTTTGTGGAAACTGCAATAAATAGATTTATACAAGATGAAGATGGAGCTGACGAAAACAAAGGATTTGACCATTTTCATCACTATCTGAGGCGGAGGTATAGCCTGTTGGCAAGTTCAGACTACTGTACAAATTGACAGTATTATTTTTCAAAACACTATCATTCAGTAAATACAGTTACACCTGTATCAGCGGCCACCTCTATAGAGCAGCCACCTGTGAATAAAGGCCACTCTTCATAACCCTAAAATTACACTTTGTATAGAAATCAACCTGGATGGAAAGGCCACCTGTCTATAAAGGTCATTTTTCTCAGGTCCCAGAGGTGACCGTTATAGACAGGTTTCACTGTACAGTCATAATCTTTGCATTGTTTGCCTACACGCCTACAGACTACAATATTACAGTCAAACCTGTATTAGCGGCCACCTCTGTAGAGCAGCCACCTGTGTTATTGTGTATAAAGGCCACTCTTCATAACCCCAAAATGACTCTTTCTATAGGATCAACCTGGACAGAAAGGCCCCCTGTCTATAAAGGTCACTTTTCTCAGGTCCCAAAGGTGACCATTATAGACAGGTTCCACTGCATTTCTGAATGCAGTACCCCACATACAAACTGTATTCCATCTTTAAAATAGTGTAAGTAGTCTATTAATATCGATAATCATGAAAAAGAGGTTTTAATGAAGTATGGCTATCTCCGCCTGCATAAACGTGTAACTTGAAGTCACAGCAAACGAAATGTTCGAAATGTTGTAAATTCGCAAGATAGCGCTCAATGCAAATATCTGAACTGTTTTACTAAATTGACACCAAGAAATACATCTCTGACTCCAAATTAGTATGATTATAGCATCCATGATTTTTAGATATTCCAACAAACAAGAACGGTTACATATTACGTTCTATTGCTCTCGCTATCAATGCATTTTTGATAAGATAGCCAGCCTACTATCATATTACTGTAGCTTCATCCTGGTTTTACTTCCCATTACAGGATTGTATGGCAATTCATGTATTGTCAAAACCAGGAAAACTTGCCACACGCTTCAACATCAAGTTAAGTGCTATTTGCGGTCAAAGTTTCGTGAAATACAAACAACATGTTACAGGAATAAAATGCAAGAAAAGTCGGAGTAATAGAATTACACACATCAGAACTAAGAAGTACTGATAAAACCCAAATTGAGACTTTGTCTGTTGATCATGATTTCACATCCACGGAAAATGCTGAGCGAAATAAAACAAGAGTTGTTGTCAATTTTGTGGAAAGCTCGACAGGGAATTGATGAGCTCAATAATATGGAAGGATGCGGTCATCATCAATTCATTCAAGCACCTGGCTGAGCACTGAATGATTTGAGTTACGTCTTTTGAAAAGGAGCAGTGAACGGTAAGGAGTAGCATCACCTTCATTGATACTACAATCAATGCAGCAAGTAGGAATGGTTGTATTCAACGAGGGGTTTGTTCGCAAGGTGTATCGGCGAGTCAAACAGTTAGGAGCGTCTAGGTCCGTCTGGACGAGCAGCCTGCGTTATCAAACGCCGCAGCGAAACAACAGCGAAACCACAAGAGCGGAGAAATGGCAATTGTCTTTTCGTCATGAGGTCAGTTCAATCACCCAAATTCCAACTGAACGACAACCTGTTTTATCTGTGTTGATATTTACCTTGCTATCGAGAAATGTGCAGGCCTGCTCCTTCAAGCTATGGACGTCTTTGCCTTCAAATATAATCATCTCCCTCTCAAAGCCACATTGAAACACCACCTCTTTGCCGTTGAAGTCTTGGGAGAGCGACGTACTCCTGCCATCTCCGTGGCAATTTAAGTTAGGGACATCAGTGACAGACGCTCTTTTGCCTGACGAGGACATGGTACCGTCCCCTTCAAAAGAAGGGCAATCTGGCCAGCCGATAGTAGAGACTTTCCAGTGTTATCACCGCGCCTCCTCCAGCTCGACTTGCTGGGCGCCAGTCATTTAATCTCATGCACAGCTCAGACAGACAGATACGGCATCGAGCAGCTGATTCTTCCAGAAAATGAAATTAATGCTCAGTCATCTCCTGATTTCGGATACAGCAAAGCAATCTGCGGTGGAAGTTGCGAGCACACCAGAAAATGCAGCAAGACGAAACCGAGCGATCGACCAAGGAACCAAAACAGAGGATAGAGCGCATGCGCGTCAATTCTTCAAAGGCGCCGGGTGGGTCATTGCCTTCTGTACCCCTACTACAAAATGTACTGTGAAAGTACGCTATAGCTCAAGTAGTAGAATAAAGAAGGCAGGACGCACTAAGTCACTGAATGTATTACACACCACTGCTTGTTTATCAAATGTTGTAGCTAAACAAGCAGACAAACGAATGGAGCTGCATGCTTAATCTTTGCTTTGCTACATGTAAGATGACTGATGGAATCTTTGATCATTCTTGGATGGAATTAAAGCTTCTAGATGATGGAGTTTAAGCTGGAAGATGATCAGCGTTGTAAAAGATCTACAGCACACACAATTCCGTGGCATGCAAACACGCCACCATTTGCCTTTTATGGCAGCACTATGCCAAACGGAATCCATTTCTTTTGTGATGGCAAAAACAATGATATTGGCCGAAACGCGTCATATATTTCGTGTTCATTCATCGATTAAACAATAGCCGTTGCTTGTTAAAAGATGGCCAAGGGACAAAGAGATGACGGAGACCCGAACACTATCTTGTGTTCTACACGAACAATAAGAACGAGAAGGTCCTGCTGAAGAGATGAAGAAAGTGGGTGGGGTTAACCAAATGATTGGGGGTCAAGTGGATGGCAGGGGCGGTAACCCGGACGCAACAGAAATCAGAGCAACAAGCCTCATGACAAAGAACAATCATCACATACAACGGTTGAGAATAACGGTTCGTATGTTTCATTCCACGATACAAATTCACGACGCGGTTGGCCGCTAGGTCTGATAAATGGTCGATGCTCCATGTGTCTACAGTAGCGGCTGCTTCGGATAATAGACCATGACTGTTGCGTTCTGTCCTACAGTTTAAAGATTTCTTTCTAAGGTCTTTGCAAGCGATCAATTTAACATTACCGCAATGTTACCCGATTTCTCACATGATTGACCTCTGATAAGATGAACTCAAAGGAGTAAATCTGAAAAGAATTGCGCAAATGGACTTAACAACGAACGGGTTCCACAGCAGCACAGTGCAAAGAAGCCATTTCCGCGTCATTGGATCATGTCAGATCGTGAGCAGTCTAGGTTAAGACCAGGGTCAATGGGCCAGCCCTAGGTAGGCTCAACACCATTCCATGGTAGCAAGGGTCGCAGCGCCTTGACCTCTTACCTTGGGGTGTGATGAGTTGGAAGGGTGCCCTCTTCATCGCTGCTTCCATTCGTAGCAAACACGCAGGCAAATGTCAACTGCAAGTCTGTGTTTTCCCTTTGACCGACAAACTTTGTTTACACCCGGAAGCTACCACCGAGGCGAATAGGATCGACCATTGCTCCCAATACACGGTTAACGCAGCAGACGGCCACTCGCCATGCCCATTGCGAAAAACAAACCAAAGACCGTCATCGTTTAGTAGATGCATTTATTAATTAAGTAGACACGTGCGTTACATCAGCAGGCAATAATTAATCACGACAGTGAAGTGCGATTGATTGCGTGTTAACAAGGCAAGAGATATCTGTTCTATCATTGACTATGGTTCTATCTAGTGGACGGGAATGCGGCATCTTGGGTTGGCAACGCGCAACGGACTCAGTATCGAAGCAGTTCATAATGACGAACAATGACGTCATTACTGTCAGCGGGTGTCTCGGTCAGATCTGCCTCGGTTGTGTTTTCCTCTAGCTCCACCACCACGAGATTTGTATCCTCCGCCGCCGGTTACGCCACCGAAACAGCCACCTTGAACTCGTCCCGAGCCCCCTCCGCCACGGCCCCCGCGTCCCCTTCCTGAAAACGGAACACAGGAGTCATGAACGCAAGTCACTGATGAAGCGACCTTCTCCAATCCTCATATCCCACAATCAAACTTACCGCGCTGATCGTAAGCAGGCTCTGTGCGCTTTTTGAATGATGGCATGTCAAATGAGGGCGCCTTCGATGACGGTCGACCTCCTCGATCAGGCACCTGCGAAAACGAGGTCAAAAAGTACAGCGATCCGAAGGTATCTCAAACCAAATCAATTGTGTAGATTCAGGCTATCTGTCGAGTCTGTTGTCATGACGTTGAGCCTCACCTTGCCGATCAAAACTCTGTTTACGTCGCATTTCGTTGCCTCTCTCGCCGTGCCACTGCTGGTCTTCTCAAAGCGAAGGAGGTCTGGAAGATAGAAAACAGAACTCGAAGATAAGGCAGCCTAACTCTAGTAGACAGACGGACAGACAGACTGACAGACAGACTGACTAAGTATGTGTCTTTATTCGAACAAATAGTTGAACAAAGTGAATACATCTATAGAAGGCACATAATAATATAGAGTGCACTTATACTAAACAGAAAGACCCTTCGCACAGTAACTGATTGACTGATTCACACGAGCAACGATAGTATCACAATCATAACCAACAGTGTGACTCCTCAATCGCTCTCCAGCTCATATTGTTATGACTCAACTCTTCAGTCGGTACAATCCTTTTCGCTGGAGAGGATTTGCCAGATCATAAATCAAGCCGTAAATTCGTCAAGCTACGGACGTCTTACAAAATTGCGTTCGCTTCGGTGGCAAAATGAGCGACCTTCGCATCAGACAACCGTTCACTCACCCTCTCTTGCGGCCAGTACATGAGGCATTGTTACGGCAGAATCGGCGCTCAAGTCCCCTCGAATCGGATGGAAGGCACCTTGTATTCCATCGACGGTAGCCTGCACATAGCAATGACGCAACCATCGATTGGAAGAACGGTGACTGACAGACAGGTCAGCGATGACAAGCAAAATGAGATTCAATAACTGTAGACTGCACCTCAGCTCTGTCCGACCACGAGAAGGATTGGATCGTCACGTCTAGTCGCTTGATGAGCATCTGCTTCCGAATCTTGTAGTCTTCATTCATCGATCGGTTGATCTGGTCGACTTTGGCCTGCGAGGGGAACAACGCCAACGATCAATGCCCTAACGACCAACATTGTTACCATCTTCAAATGGTCTCTCGAATCACTACAATTTACCTGCACTAAGCGACCACCTGTGTTAAGAGGCCACTTTTAATCACTTTACGAAGTGGTCACTTAAGACAGGCTTGATGGTAGCTACGTGAGCAGACCTAGACAATAAGCCCAATGAAGAATTCCCCGAAACAGGAACTGATGTACATTTGCTTGAGAGCAAAGTATTGAGATAGATGGACCAGCAAGTTGTCCTAAAAGGAGAGGAACCAAGGAATCCGATCTATTCACTATTCTCTTTCATTCCCAAAGGAATTAATTAAACTCTTAATTTAGCCTTGACAGAAAAATAGAAACAGATCTTTCACTGCTGGCGGTGGGATCTTTTAGCCTCAAAGCGATCGTTTTTGCAGATGATTATCTATCTGTCTTGATTAAAACAAGAGGCCATTTGAGAAATGTGATCTCTTGAGATTTGATGGCCTGCACAATGCACACACCATGAAGAGCCTAAAAGCCCCGCACAATGCATACTGCTGCTATACAGTCAAACCTGTTTTAGCGGTCACCTCTTCATAACCCCAAAATGACACATTCTATAAATCAACCAGGACAGAAAGGCCACCTGTCTTTATAGGTCATTTACCTCGGGTCCCAAAGCCCAAAGGTGACCATTATAAACAGGTTTTACTGTACAATGCTTACAATTACTTACCCACTGGTAAGATGTAAGCTCCTTTCGAAGCAAAGAGTTTTCAAGATGACCAATTGGCAGTTGTAGTATGGCAGCTTTGACCTACAGGAAAAACACACATTGAGCGCCACACTGTGGCAATCTGGCAAAGCATACAAAGACAAGTAGGTACTGCGAACAAGCATTTCAGGCAAAGCTACAATACTGCATTACAATGCTAATATATACATACTGGGGACACAACAGGGCTAGACTAATACAGTAATAAATAAATTATAAAT
>OFHS01000953.1:3857-32825 GCA_900245855.1 Calvadosia cruxmelitensis
AAAAATAAATAAAATAAAAAACTGAAAAATACATTTTACTTGCAACTACTAGATAAAAACTTAGCCTTGATAAAATCCATAATTCAACAAGCAAATACCAAATATTACAGTTACAGTAGGCCTAATCTTACGACTATAAAACAGGCCTAATCTTAATGCTACAACATTTACATCATCATTTAAAAATTGGCAAACATCACCCTCTGGGCAAAACAAATTGGACTGTGGGCTGTTCTGCATTTCAAAGGAGCTCAAAAGCATTACCTCTGTAGCAGGCCTGCATCAGCGAGATTGAGCAGAAGCGATCCTTCAAGCATTGAATAGAATCTGTATCGACCAACTTCAACATTCCATTCTTGGAAGAGAGAGCGTAAGGCAAATCGGGTCTTTGTAAACAATGTACAGAATGTGAAGCAGAGCAATTCGTCAATCGCCACGAGAAGTGCAGGAGTTCTAAAAGCAGGAAAGACATATATCTCAACTAATCTGTTTACCTATAATTATCAATTATAATACAGTGAAACCTGTCTATAATGGTCACCTCTTGGATCTGAGAAAAAATGACCTTTATAGACAGGTGGTCTTTCATTCCAGGTTGATTTATATAGAAAGTGCCATTTTGGGGTTATGAAGAGCGGCCTTTACGCACAGGTAACTGCTCTCTAGAGGTGACCGCTAATACATATTTGACTATGTCACTAATGTGTGACTGTTAGAACACTTGCTGTTTTGCTCTATATAGGTGGCTGCTAATGCAGGTTTGACTGTAACAGTAAGTGCCTAAAAATAACCATTAAGATCCAAAACTAATGGATTCGGATTAATTCGATCTTTGGATCTGATCTTTCCTTTCACGAGGTTCTCCATCGTACTTACCACTTGACTCATTTGTGTATGGTATGGACAAAATCTCAGTTTTATTCCAACTCAAGTAAAATTCACCCAGATTGACGTTCTTGATGGAAATACTTTGCAGATCACCATCAACACTGTTCACTAGGACGAATTCTGAAGAGGCAGGATCCACTGAAGGGGTGAGCGTAGATGTCCCTTTGGGCGTGGTCATGTAGAGGCGAAGATTGGGAAAGTAGAATCTTATGGGGCACCCTGCGAGAAAGAAATTCAAAGCGTTGCAGAGAACTATTTTCTCCATTCTTTCAAACTAGCATATATACAGCAGGCATACTAAATTGTACTAGGGTAGAACAGTGCTGGGATTACGTTTTTAAGACCTGAATTTTGCAATGATTTAACAGTTTTTACTTTATTTACAAATATACAAATTATTTGCTATTAGGAAATATCACTTTGCTAGTATTCGTATCAGTTAGAGAATTAGATTGACTGAAATGCGATAAAACAAGGCGACTTGTGGCGTTAAATCGGTGGTGAAAATACTTCAGGGCCGTCACAATAGTTGATTTCTGTAATTTTGAAATTTCTGTGTCATGTCATACAAAATATATTGCAAAGTCGTTTGAAACATCAGACGTTACCAAATATTGGTCTCCTGCGTAATATAAAGCTAGGTCTTGGTAATCGTTAGAATGAGCCTCATTGAAACCTTAATTTTACTTTGTTCTTACTTGATCTGTATGTGAATGGGAGCATTTTGCTTGCAAGAACTTGTCGATGCGGACATTGGTATTTATGACAGTAGAACACATCAGTCATTACATGTCCCTTGTATTCTCTTTGCCGATCGAGTGATTCGTCAAAAATGGGAGTCAAGGCAACTGTTAATGTCATTGTTCGCATCGTGAGCTGAAAGAGAGGCACCTGAAAAACATAACGAGACAGCACCACAAGTTATTGAACTCAACTCTTGTACACTGGAAAAATAAATTTGGGGAAGAATCGTTTTCTTGTTGCAAGTATTAATTGCTTAAAATAAGACTTTTAAATTTAAGAATAATATGCCTTGAAATGAGAAATTTTACTTTTGAAATGGAAACTATATTTTTGGAGCTTATACATTATCAGCATATTTATCGATGTATTCTAGTTTCAGATAAATCACGCAAACGTTTAAATTATGCCTCTCATTGACTATTACTTGCCTTGACCGTGGTCGTTGAGAAGTAATCGCCATCTCTTGTGGTGTGCGTTACATCAGTGATTTCATTCATGGGGTCAGTTGCCATAACAACATGGCTAAATTTGACGTTTTTCGGCATTCGTAGAACGAATGTCATATTTCGTGCTGACAAAGTCGATTGCTCTTGATGACTGACGAGAAATTGGACGTAGAAATAGCTTCTACAAAGTAGAATATTAGAAAGATAATGTTAATAACTATATGGAGTCATTCCCGTGTGGAACTCTCAACTGAGTTAAATGGGTCAATATATAGAATGATCAATTTATCGAATGATCAAATGTATCAAATGATCAAATGTATCAAATGATCGATGTATCGAATGATCGATGTATCGAATGATCGATGTATTGTATGTATGTATGTATGTATGTATGTTTATTTGCCCAGATGGGACAGGAAAATAAAGGAGGGATTTACCCTCGCTTACATACTTCCATCATTGCATGTAAGCAACAGTATAGTAAATATTTTATACAATAAACAGTTCTAATACAACAGACAATTACATGCCAGATCCGTTGCTCTCAAGCCAGATTTGAATTGGTGGAAGGACTTTGTATTGAATTGATTCATGTTCAAATTTCTATACATTTCGGATCATACCAAATTTGATTGTATTTGTTAATTTTCTACGTACTCAGTAGGAACGCCGTGGGGGAAAGGATTTATGACTTCGGACTCGATAGCCAGTAATGTTTTCTCGTTTCCATCGAAGAGTATTTGAATCGGTCGCTGAACAATGTGAAAAATCCATGTATGGATTCGTGTGCCGTAATTCAAATACAGAGACGTTCCATTTCCGCCAACAAGAGGACTAGATATCTGAAAAAATCATAAAACATGAATATAATCACAATGGAAAGAGATCAGTCCAAAGTTAGTTTCATTTCTGCATAATTCATTTTGTAGTTTCTAAGGAGTGACCGCAATGCACAGGTGATTGCCATCCTGAATTGACCACAGTAGACAGGTGATTGTCATATAGTAGAAATAACTGTTCCAATGAAACTTGTCTGTAATGGTCAACTTTGGGACTTGAGGAAATGACCTTTATAGACAGGTGGCCTTCCTGTCCAGGTTGATTTCTAAAGAAAGTGTTATTTTGGGGTTACGAAATTGATCTTCATAGACAGGTGGCTGCATTATAGAGGTGGCCGCTAATGCAGGTGTGGCTGTACATTGTAATGTTAAATGACTTGTAATGAAAGGTAAATGTCGAGACGAAGTCAAAATACAACTGTCCTTTTCAAGCAAAGATATATTCTGGCAAAATTTCCCAGGCGTGTCTGTCTGGACCATGTCTAGAACCACGCATGGGTTACCAAAAGCATAATACATCATTACGAGTAAAGTTTAGCTTGGTTAATATCACGAAGAGTACCTTACTCACATCCCTGTCTTTTCCCTCCAATCCAAAATTTCATGGAGAGGGATGGCAACGCTACAGACTCTGAGGAATCCTTTAAGGGACGATATTTTATGAAAAATTACTTATGTTTTGGACTATTTTGAATTTATCTACACGCAAGAATGGGATAATAAATATTCAGGCTTTCAATCTCAGTTATTGGATTTCACTGTTTGGTTAATATTTGATTGAGCATTCAAGTGTACTTTCAATACAAAGCCTGCATTATTTTACGTAAACTCTAAGTTTAGTAGAAACTCAGTTAATTTGCGACTTATTTTAAAATATAGATATGTTTCGTGGTTTATTCTACACCGAGGTCAGGGCTAACTGAGACATTTAGAAGTGACCGCAATAGACAGGCAACGGTAATTTAGAAATGAATGCGATAGACAGGTAACGGTTATTTAGAAGTGACCGCAATAGACAGGAAACGGTAATTTTGAAGTGACTGTGATAAACAGGTAGCGGTAATTTAGAAGTGACCTCGATAGACAGGTAACGATCATTTAGAAGTGACTGCAATAGACAGGTGGCTGGCATTGAAAGCAGCCTTCACTAGCAAAACATTACCTTAATATCAGTTGCAATCGTGGCAGTTACTCTTGGATCCTTCTGAGACAGATTGATCGTCGGTATAATGGCTGGCATTCCAAACAAAGCCAGATCATCTTTACTTGAAATACTGTGATCTGTTCGATATCTGTAATATCCTTCCTTCTTATCAATTGAACTTCCTTTGTCAACGGTGGTAGTATCCATGATTAATCCACCGATTTCTCCGTCGGTAGACATTGGGAAATGAACATAGATATCATGTTTTGTTATCTTTTTCTGTCGTTGCATGATGATTTGTTTCAGTTGAACAACTTCACCTGATTTTGCAGTGAGTGGTATCTTAATGTCTGGAATCACTGAGGAAAACAAAAATAATCAGAAATATTGGAATTCACAATTTCAAAAGAGGATACAACGTCAATGAGCACACTAAAACAAAATGCCTTTGTTTGTTTAAAGAGAATGCGTCGAAACATAGATAGATAGTGAGCACGGGACTGAAAATAAGTATCATCTTATCGTTCATGGAGGAAACGTCTTTTTGATGTTGAGTTCTATTCTTTGCTGGGTCGAACTGAGTGAACATTAAAGTAAACATTATAACAATTATAGTAGCAGTAACTTGTAAGTTTCATAAACTCTTTGTTAAGTTAGATTCTCTCATTTGATATGTTATATATGCTTCGTAGTTCTCGTCTATCATAGTATATTAATTTAACCTATTAATAATGTTGAAACTAAAAGAGTTACAGCGCACGGAGAACACACTGTGTAGTGTACCTATAACCTATATGTAATTATTCATAACCTCTTTCTCATGTCAGTTAGCCTCTTGTATATTAATCTCTATTGTTCCCAATTCCGTTTGTCACTTATAAATATCGTTGCCTGTCTGTATTTCATTAGATTGAGAGTTAGCCAGAGTGCTGATTACACACCTTATACCCAGGACGCCTTATCATTCCTTCGTTATTATTACAGTCACCGTTACAACTGCAAGACCAAAAGATCAGAGCAAAGAAACGAGGACCTTTTGGAACAAATATACAATCAAGGTTTCAATTTGTAACAATGTGTTGGAATGAATACCAGTAAATAGCAGTTAAATATTCTCAATTATAAGACAGGTGGTCATTTAAGGCAGGTGGTCGCTTAACACAGGTAGTCGCTTAAGACATGTAGTGGCTGAAGTGGTTTCAATTTGCAATAATGCGATGGAACCAATACCAGTAAATAGCAGTTAAATACTCTCAATTATTTCTTCCTTTCATCCTGGCAACTTGAGGCAACTTAACTCTTATTCAATAGAANTATAAATATCGTTGCCCGTCTGTATTTCATTAGATTGAGAGTTAGCCAGAGTGCTGATTACACACCTTATACCCAGGACGCCTTATCATTCCTTCGTTATTATTACAGTCACCGTTACAACTGCAAGACCAAAAGATCGGAGCAAAGAAACGAGGACCTTTTGGAACAAATATACAATCAAGGTTTCAATTTGTAACAATGTGTTGGAATGAATACCAGTAAATAGCAGTTAAACATTCTCAATTATAAGACAGGTGGTCATTTAAGGCGGGTGGTCGCTTAACACAGGTAGTCGCTTAAGACATGTAGTGGCTGAAGTGGTTTCAATTTGCAATAATGCGATGGAACCAATACCAGTAAATAGCAGTTCAATACTCTCAATTATTTCTTCCTTTCATCCTGGCAACTTGAGGCAACTTAACTCTTATTCAATAGAACAGGGTGGTCACTCCCAATGCAAACAGAATTCACGTGATAGCATAATTTACGGATAATTATAATGACGACATTGCTTTACCAGGGAAATCTATACATGTGAAATATTAATTACAATGATGTCCGGGTGTGCGTTGAGCTCCCATTACAAGTAAGTTGTAATTAGCATACATAAAAATAACATCTTCACCCTATTAGCTGAATTGTAAATTATAGATATTTACAGTATATATTTACAAAATCAAATTCCAACTTACGTGGCTGTTGACCACGCAGAGTAATCCGCAAATTCGGTTTTCGGAAGTAATTGTTTATTTCCAATCGAAAGATGCGTGTTATGATTTCACGAGGTATTTTGATGAAGAAATATTCGTCCCTGATACGCTGACTATGGACGGCGTTAATAAGCTAAAAGAAATGCAGGAATGTTGAAATATCTCAAAATAGAATCATTACAATTACGGCGACTCTATTTCGACATATGCTAGTTTTACAAAATCATAAACGGCATTGCTGAAATGAGATTACCAAACGACGTCAGCCTGAAGCCAATAACTACTCGCAGTCACAGTTTACGCTATACAGTGGACACTGCCAAGAGCAACTGTCGCCATTATTTCTATTTTAACCGTGTTGTGCCTCGTTGGAATTCTCTACCAAAGGACGTTGTATTCTGTAAAACTTTGCATTTATTTAAACGAAAGCTTCACCGCCATCTCACTGACACGAACACTGTAATTTGATATATGTATAGTATGTATAATTCTCCATGTAGTTTAAGTGTATCCATGGATACCTTCTACGTGTGTATGCTGTTAGTCATTCTTTTTTTTCCCAATAAAGCCAAATTCTAAATGTCACTGTGGACGTGAGTTAGCCTCTTATACACAGCCTCTTTTACAATCAACCTCCTCTCAATGTACAACCTCGTTTGCTATTCGTATTCTACGCTACACAGTCGCTGCCAGAAAGTCAAACACCTGTCCCAATATTTACTTTAACCGCGTCGTCCGCCAATGGAATTCATTTCCTGATAATGATGTAGCCACGGACTCTCTCGCATTATTAAAAGTTAAATTATTGTCTTTCATTTCGCTTTAATCATCGATCTATTGTTTGTTTGTTTGTTTGTTTGTTTGTTTGTTTGTTTGTTTGTTTGTTTGTTTGTTTGTTTGTTTGTTTGTTTGTTTGTTTGTTTGTTATCATGTTATTAAATAACCGTCTAATGTAGGTGCGATGTAAAACTGTCTTCTATTTTTGTATTCTTTAAACTTGGTAAAATTCCAGAACTTGAATACAGAGACATATATTCATATACTGTGCTGTATACTCCTGTCGTGAATATATTACCTAGCCTCACATACAGGTACACAACCTCTTTTAGACAACCTCTTCTCGACGAGCAGCCTCGTTTTCTATCCCCTGCGGCTCGCCCCTCTTTCCCGTCTTTTACTCGTCACTTTCATCTTGATCTGTTTTCTCATCATTGTTTTTTTTTAACATTGTCAACGTGTATAATATACACGTCAAACATAATATACACTATATATCGTAATTATCCTTGAGAATTTCAAGGCCACACTCAATGACGATGATCTTGATTTGAATAGCATGTTGTGATAGTTAATCAATATTATATACGGATCAAAATAAAAAACAAAAGTCTTACCATTTTCTTGTTGTTAGATGAGAGATATTTCATTTCTCCATCAATGTGATATCGGACGTAAAAACTGCTAATTGCTTCTTTATCAGCATGTTCCGTTTCAATCACAACCGTTTGGATTAAATTGACATGTGTGAATCGGATTTGAAGAAACGGATAAGCGTCATTAGGATCCGGATTCCAAGGATTAGCTCCACTAAGTCGAATGTTGTTTGATCCAGTGTCACGAAATGACGAGATGTCGATCGCAGTATCAGGAAGGAACGCATTGTGGGCAAATAGGCCAAGGTCTTGGTTGTATCCTAATATAACATCGCGAAAGTGGAATATTACAATAAATACGGATATATGCCGTAAATTAAATATCAAAGTAAACTGGTATATTTAGAGGCTAAATTAATATCCATTGCAACATAAAGAAAGACTTTCGATATTCTCTACTGTAGTGTTTCATCGTACCGCTCAGATGGAAACAATCTTTCTCCCTTGCCTTCCGGGACTTCGCACAAATTTTTCGTAAGTGTTATATACTGTGCCAAATATAGTACAACTGCATAAAACACAATGCAATGCAATGCAGTTCCATAAAACACAATGCAATGCAATGCAATTCCATAAAACACAATGCAATGCAATGCAATGCATAATTTGAAAGGCATTTTACTGTGGTTGTGGCTACTTCCACATCGGAGCTATCATTTGTTGAGGCGGACTATTAGCTAACTCCATAATGATTGAGCCTCGTTCAGTGCAATCGAAAGAAGAAAAGTTTCCAACAAATATCACGATGGATTGACCTCAAACAGTGCGGACTAGCGACAAGACAATATGGTACAGTATCTCAAGAATAAGAACAGGTTCGTCACAAGACAGGCGGTTACTTGAGACAGGATGTTCATTTGAGGGAGATGGTCACTTGAATCAGGGTGGTCACTTGATACAGGATGGTCACTTGAGACAGGTGGCCATTTAAGGCAGGTGGTCGCTAAAGACAGGTGGTCATTCAAGGCAGATGGCCGTTTAAGACAGGTGGTCGCTTAACACAGGTAGTCACTTAAGACATGTAGCGGCTGAAGACATGTTGAATTGTAAAGAAATGGATTTACCTTTTACTTCTCCGTATATTTCAACTCTCATTGCCGGTCTGCTTATCCAGTTGAGAACATGTATTCGAATGTGCTCACAAATTATGCTTGGTTTTATTTCGTGGTATGTAACGTTACGTCTGTCGTTGTTGGTAAATTGCTAAAATCAAAAAAAAAATTATAGTTGGACAATGGAGACCTCTAACAAGGGCAGAAGGAATTTATTGAAGTGCATTGGGCACGCTCAAGATCAAAGAGACAGGAGTTAAAAATTGCGCTCCTATTTGGTTCAAAAGAACAGCTTGTCTGTGCAGAGATGAAATCCTGCAAGCACATTAGGGACACTTTCCAGTGGGCGTTGGTTGCCAACTTCTAGATTTTAAATGTGAATTTTGTACTCATTGAAACGTTACACTGTGTCATAAAATAGGTCTGTTTTAACGGTAATATGTATTTGAAGGTTTGAAAATTTATCATGGTTAAGTTGTAATCTAGTATCTATAGACAAATGAAATATTTTTCTCAGATATTTCATAATGCTAACTTAATAAACTCATGAAATATGATATTAAACCTACCGTAAAGTATACGAGTTTAGTTTCGCGTAGATGAAATAACTTTTTTCTCTACAGGTACATCACTAATTAATTGAAAATTGATAATTGATAATTGATAATTGATAATTGATAATTGATAATTGATAATTGATAATTGATAATTAATTTATTAATTAATTAATACTCGTTAATTTGACATGATTTATCAACGTACCGTTATGTACTACAGTACATACGTTCAGTAAAAAGATGAAAACAAAACAGTCCAGAAGAGAACACAACCGCGGATGCTAGCAATCGCAGGTGAAAATCCTCGATCATGCGGTCAAGTGGAAGCGAGGTTACAAGAAGACGAGGTACATTTACATACTAATACAGTGAAACCTGTCTGTAATGGTCACCTTTAGGACCTGAGGAAAATTACCTTTCTAGACAAGTGGCCTTTCAGTCCAGGTTGATTTCTAAAGAAAGCGTCGTTTTGGGTTATGAAGAGTGGCCTTTATACACAGGTGGCTGCTCTATAGAGATGGCCGCTAATACAGGTTTGACTGTACACAATACGTACCTTGATATTTATTCCCCTGTGACGCCATTTCCAATCGTTTCCTACTCTGTACCTAATTCCAACTTGGGTGACCCATTCCTTTAAGTTGTTCCCTCCCTGTAGTCCTATACCATGCACTTCCGTGATCGCATGCAGATGGACGTGCAAATAGCTTCCTGTGTGTGCTAGGGCCAAATAGCTGTGCGCATGATGCAGTCTGCCATAGTACGTCGGGTGAGCTGGGTGGCCTGTAGGACCAGTCAGCCTCGAAGTACTAAGCCACTTTTTAGCCGGATCTTGACAACCTTGCTCGTATACATCTGAAAGCGAAAAGCCACGTCCACTGTCATTAAAAAACCATCCAAAGTATGTATCAGTGTCTTTATTTGCAGTAATATGACTAATAAGAATATACGTATGGAAGGCAGTATACTATACACTGCATTAACATAATTTTAGAAGTATCTATTTTATTTCTGTATATAGTAAATTGCTCGTCATTCTGTGAAACGCACCGCGCAGAGGTAACTGTAAAATGCTTCTGGATGTTACAGTGGAATGCGAAGGTAAATAAATATGATGATGATGATGATGACGATGGTGATGATGATGTTTGTTTCTTTTGATGATGTTTTGTTTGTTTGTTTGTTTTCCTTTATTACCAATATACCTTAATACAGGTGTGTGGTAAGTACATACATGATATTGTTACAAGTCAATTCAAGGTCGCAAGACCATATAGAACAATATTTACAAAATGTACTAATAACGTAATAATATTAAAAGATCATAAGAGCACATATCTCTCAAAAAGGTTATTCTTTCGTATTTCGTAAACTAAACGATTTCTTTAGATAAGTTCCAACATGGTTATAGAGTTTCATACAATCATGGTTAAAGAGTTAGTTTAGTTTTCTAGAGACGTTATATATCGTAATTTAGGAATAATCAGTTCAACATTAATATAAAATTGATGATGATGATGATGACGAATAACATTAAAGATGGGAGAAAATCCAGTTTTAGAAATTTTCTATTTCGATTTACATTAGTCAAATCTCAAATAATGTTAAAATTCGGAAAAGCGAGTTCGAATGCGAACATTTTTTATTTCCTTCAAGAGAACAATTCTCCGAGGAATAACACTAAGTCAATGGGCAACTGAAGCTACTTTTATGACGCACGTGTTCTTTTCCTTTAAATTTCCCAAGTGCCTAATAGGCCTACACGGCAGCAGAAAACTATCGGAACATTGTTGTGGTGATGGATTTACAAGTTAAGTTACATACTAAGTTAAGAACTAAGTCTCATACAAAGAGTTTAGTAATTTAGTCCCAACTATATGTAGTACCATACTATGCTTTAGTCCCGGTCTATCCATGAATAAGGCCCATGGCTCTGGAACAAAACAATCAACTACAGTGAAACCTGTCTATAACGGTCACCTCTGGGATATGAGAAAAATTACCTTTCTAGACAGGTGAACGAGGTGGCCTTTCTGTCCAGATTGATTTCTATAAAAGGTGTCATTTTGAGGTTATGAAGAGTGGCCTTTATACAACGGGTGGCTGCTCTATAGAGGTGACCACTAATACAGGTTTGACTGTATAACATAACGAAATTAATATGCTCACTTTATAGCTAGTCACTTACAATCTCTCTTGTTTCCAAGCAATTCCATTCTGAGTTTCTTTGTTGAATCCATATCATAAAGCATCCAGCGGAATACCTTGCTCATTAAATGTTGATCATAACCAAAAAAGAAATATTCAGGTTGAAATGCTGAGGTTTGATTCAGGTTGAAAATCTGAAAAACATCACGTAGAAATATCAATAGATATACTTTATAACGGTGAAAATATGTCTCGATTGTGCAAATTGCATTTAATTTTAGTTTGCTGTTCCTCTCTAGTGACATTTATGGGTTTTATAGGCAACAATATGACAGCCAAATATGTCACTATCTGCCTTAAGAGACCACCTGTCTTGAGAGACCACCTGTCTTGAGAGGCCACCTGACTTAAAATGTCACCTGACATAAAATAATCCCTTTTGTAAGAGGCCACATATCCTAATCAACCACATGTATTAAGAGACCATCTATCTTAAGAGACCAACTGTATTAAGAGACCACCTGTCTTAAGCGACCACCTATCTTATGATACCACCTGTCCTAATCAACTACCTGTCTTAAGAGACCACCTTTTATAAGAGGCCACATGTCTTAAGAAGCCACCTGTCCTAATCAACTACCTGTATTAAGAGTCCACCTTTTTTATAAGAGGCCACATGTCTTAAGAAACCACCTGTCTGATCAATAGACTACTAGCAGACCCTGGAGGGCGGTCACAAGACATAATTATGTGAATGTATGTCATCTTATAGGAATTTGGACAGATGCATTAAGACTCACCGTTGTTGGTCTGTAATGGCTCAAGCGATAGGCTCCGTTGTACTTCAAGCCATCAGAGAACAGAACAATGAAGCGAAAATCCTCAGCACAAAAGTCGGTTATAAAAATGGACAACATTATTCGGTACATGTAAGGAAACGCCATCTGGACCCACGGATAGGGGTCATTTGGGGCTGGGGACCATCCAGTGAACAGATGGTATTTAGGTTGAATGCGAAGCTTCTGAGTGTCGGAATAATGAGATTTCATTGAACTCGAAGTTAGATTGATCTTTGGCAGAATGATTTCATCGTAAATGCCGACAATCCGATAATCTGTGATGACGAAAGTACAAATATTAAACTACAAAATACAAATTATTTTACAAGTTTAAAAAAGTACAAAATTTGATATTAAATGGTATGTTTCTACTGTAATTCATTGTATAGAGAGAACAAAACTTCTTACAATGAGAAACGGTATTCTACAACAGAGCATAATTATTTCAATTTGAAATTAGATAGCACATTTTTGCATGTGTAAAACAGTAGTCACATCCACTGCAAAAGTATTAAAATTTATAAAGAAAATTATTCTTCCTCAGATCAAGCATTACTTTATAGGATATAGATATTAATATTTGAAACAGGGAACACATCTTTTGTCAACAACAGATTCATTTCTGACCACTTTTTCAATTGAGAATATTTAAACATTTACCAGAAACAGTCGTAATATATTTAATTTTGTAAAGTAAAACGTATCGAATTAAGGAAACTATGTATTACTAGCTGGTCCGCACTGTTAGCGCAGCTGCGTCCAGCGTCGTTGCTTCGCATTTGGGTGGAGGGTCTCCCAAACAAACAAGCAGTGTTGCTTAAGGGATGACCCTGTTCATGTGAACCTAGACTGTTTTAATTTATCCTTTCCTTGTATTCATCTTGCTTATTTCATGATCAAAATAAACTATATATCTATCTATCTAATTAGTCCAATTCAAATCACAGTTTTTCATTTTAGTCCATAAAGTAGTATCTTCTACCTGGACATAGTAAAATCAACTTTAGGAACATTAGAAATAGCTGGTCCGACCTGCTAAGCCGACTCAGAGAGCTTCGAATGCTGTTCATTGTTTCTCAACTCAGCTTCGGATCCCAAGAGACTGAAATCGATCCTTTTGAATCATTCGAACGTAACGGTTTGCAAAAGCATGATGAAGCAATGCAAATAAAACGTACGCAAATAATAATTAATTTCTACATTTTGTATGTGCCTGCCATGGTGTCTATCATTCAAAGATTTGAATTTTGTAGCACTCGGTTGTTACAACAAAGATGAGGCACAAGCGTACATGTAACTGTGACTGCAGTATTTGTGCTGCGCTCTGGCCTATAGACAGGCCGGAGAGACGGCAATTAAGGGGTTCATCTGTGCGTTGTAGTCAAAGCTCTACTGTATTTAGGACCAGTCGAGACAGTGAATACGACAAGAGAAGGAGAATTATATGATTCACAAGCACAGACAGTCGTACCTTCTTTCCTTATGTTAACATTGATGAAAGTAACTGTATACTAACTAATAACTTTTCCTGACAGGTAATTAGTAACTTTTGAAATTTACTTCTCAAGAATAATAACTTTGAAACGTAACTTTTCATTTTTGAAATACAGTAACTATAACTTTAACTAGTTAGTTTTAAAAAGGTAACTTCTACAGCCCTGCATTTTTATAGAATTATTTAACAAGATTTACTGTAAATAGGATATAATAATACTGCAAATTAATTATGTAAGTTGTCTGCGTGCAAGAAGCTGGAGAGACAATAGACTGAAGCATAAATCTATTATGGAAGGCAAATTTAACAACTCTAAGGGAACTAAAATACAGGGTTGTGACAGTTACTTTTTAAAAGTAACTAATTACAGTTATATTGTACGGAAAGTAACTAGTTACTTGTAAAAGCTACTCATCCTTAAAAATAACTTTCTAAAGTTACTAGTCACTAAAAAGTAACTAGTTACAGTTACTTTCAATGGTACTTTCTTTAAAATTAAAGGTCCAAGCAATGGTCATTATATGTTGGTTGATGCTCAAAATGAGAAAATAGACATGATATTTATTCGCTATAAATTATGCTACAAAAAATTGAGCTCTCAGAAGCATGTTTTGAGTTCAAAATTGTCAATCAAGTAAACTTAAAAAGTAGCTTGGCTTTAAAATAAAATCTCAGAAAGTAACTTGTAAAAGTTACTTCTTGCATTGAAAATGTAAATAGTATTCAAGCTACTTTTTGCACAAAGTAACTAGTTACTTGAAAAGTTAATAGAAAATAACTTTTCAATAACTAGCTATTTTTGTAACTAGTTACGTCACATTCCTGCTGAAATATCTATGTGCTTTCTAATCTTCAAACTGTTTACAAATAAACAACACACATTGGGTTTCATGTACTTGCCGTCAAACCAGCCGTAAACTTCGTATTCAACAGTGCAATTTTCAGAAAGGAATTGTTCGGAATAAAATCGGAACCTGCTGCCACACAGTTTGTTCTGCAACGTGAATATCGCATCCGACGCAAACACCTGTCGTTAGAACAGAAATTAAGATAGAAAATAAGATACAATGAAACCTATTTATAATGGTCACTTTTGGGACATGAGAAAATTGACTTTTGCAGACAGTTGGCCTTTCTGTCCGGCCAGGTTGATTTCTATAGAAAGCGTCATTTTTGGGCTTTGAAGAGTGGCCTTAATACACAGGTGGCTACTCTATAGAGGTGGCTGCTAACACAGGTTTGACTGTATGACAGAATATACCTGAAATATGTGAAATATTAAATCTTTGAAAAATATACATGAAATTGAAGTATTGATATACTCTTTCATACAGTCCTCCTTTATTTGATTGTCAAGCATAAGAGTTTTTATTACATGTCAAAATGTTCATTTCATCTCAAACATTGATTCCTATTGACGGTTACAGTCAAACCTGTGTTAGTGGCCACCTCTATAAAACAGCCACCTGTATATAAAAGCGACTCTTCATAGCCTCAAAATGACACTTTCTAAAGAAATCAACCTGGACAGAAAGGTCACCTGTCTATAAATATCATTTTTCTCAGGTCCCAGGGTCCCAGACGTGACCGTAATAGACAGATTTCACTGTATGAACAAACTTCACAGCAGGACAATTGACAACAATACAGGTCGTGCATTGCTAATTTTCCACACCTGACGTGAACATGAATTCATGGCGTATCCTTCGCCAAGTAAAGTACTATGGGACGACATGGTGTAAGTGATGTTTCCATAGCAACCAATAGTCTTGAGTTCCATTGACTTGATGCATTGAAATACAGGGAAATTCAACTCGATGTAATCTTGATCCTGTGGAAGCGATGCGGATTGGATTCCGTTCTGGTTTATTACAGTTGTCGATTTATATGCGACCACACCGGCGTCGCTTGCTATTAAGGTAATGAAAATGACGTAACTGATTAGAATTAAATAACACAGAACAGTTTAAACAGCCTCCAAAAAATCTAGTGCGCTACAATTATAACTACAGAATAAATAATGTACAGTAAAATCTGTCTATAATAGTCACCTTTGGGACTCGAGGAAAATGACCTTTATAGACAGGTGGCTTTTCTGTCCAGGTTGATTTCTATGGAAAGTGTCATTGTGGGGTTATGAAGAGTGGCCTTTATTCACAGGTGGCTGCTTTATAGAGGTGGCCGCTAATACAGGTTTGACTGCATAAGTGCGTAGGTACTAGGTAGCTACAACTACAGTATATTCACCCCAAAAGCAGATGACCATATTTTCAACTTCTTCCATGATTTAATCCGAGACAAGAAATGTGGCTTTTTCGTAATTATTCACAAAATATGACTTGCTATACGCAAACAAGACTTCAATCACTGCAGTGGACAATGTCATCTCAACGTGTCACTTCAACTTGCAACAATTATGATCTAAGTCCTGTGAGATTAGGTCATACATCTTGTAAATTATGTGTTAGTTTGATCAATCAATGTAGGCTCGTATTTCATGACTGCGCCTGATTGCGCCATTCGGCATGTGAGATCTTCGAGAACTGTTACGCCTATTTGAGCTCTCTCTTTCTCTTGAGTTTTATATCGTCTCACTTTTGAGTCTTCGTTCGTTATTTTATATTTACACAACTTTCAAGCTTTTGAGGAAACACTGCAGTCTACCGTCTCAGAATCAGCAAACTGAACATGCAAATGATATATAAACTCGTTGATATATGTAGCGCTGGGTATGAAATGACATCAACAAGTCCCAGGCTACATATGAATAGATATTTATTTGCTGTGCTCTGGTCCGTAGACAGGGAGAGATAGCCGAAGGGTTCTTATGACCGTTGTTGCCAGAGCTCTATATCTAGGACCAGGCAAGGTTGTGAATGTGGCAAAAGAGAGAGAGAATTACAACGTGCACGGATTAATATACTTTACAGAGGAGACTAGGGCGAGACAACATGTTTACGAGTTACAACAATAGATACGAAAGTCTTACGTGCGTGGCCGGATGTTATTCATGGCTTGCGGCCACTACATAATATATTAAATTATTACAGTGTTCGTCAGAAAACAAAACATACATTTAAGTAAAAAAACACCCCTTAAAAGACTATGTATAAAAATATTGAAATTACTGAGACAGCACAGTCATGCAAGAGCCTCGGTTTAATAACTGTCCAGTGTCGGATGGGACCATTTGCCTATTCAATAACGATACTCTAAATTAAACAGTTAACATAATTACTAATGTTAGATCCAAGCCTCATTCAAAGGTTAAGCATCGCAATACAGAGGGGTAATGCTACAAGCATTCTTGGCACCCCCAGTACTGGGGAAAACTTGCAAAAAAAAATTGAATTTGTAAATATCATAGTTTAATTTATTTTTATTTATTTATTTATTTTTGATATTGTATTTTTAGCATTTAAATTTATTAGGCAGAACATGACTGCGATTTTATTATATAATTTAGACTCATAATACTGGAAATGTCGTTAAACTGCTATGTTGTTTTCGAAATATGTCAGTTCCAAAGGGAGAAAAAAATGTCAGCTACGCATTGCTCTTCGATACTCACTTGAGAGTAGGACCAACAATTCGACCGTCAAATGAACAACATCTTGACTCAAAGCGGTTGTTATGGGAACAATTCGCAGACTGGTTGCCCAGAATGGATTGCGAAACAATGTAGCTGTGCCAACTATAGGTTCGACCATACCCGTTAAGATCTACAGGAAAGAAATAGATGAAGATGTAACACTGCTATTTTCACGTGAGAAAAATATTGCATATCGTAAGATACAATCCCATAGTAAAGACACAACTCGATTTATTTTCATATGAACAAATACTTACAAAAGTATTTCTGGTAAAAATGTCTAATACAATAATTATAATTCATTTCCATAACATTGAAACTATGAAATTACTATAGAAATATTTACAATACTTGCTACTGAACTTTATTTATTAAGAAATAAAAAATCAATTAAAACCTGACTATTTACAAATTAAAATTCTCGTCCATAAAACCTCTTGAAGAATGGTGCCTAAAGCACAGACTGCGTTGCATCGTTGGACTGCCATGCTTACTTTTTGGAGAAGGTAGACCCTTGACTTGTTTACACCTGATGCCGTTATTGTAGTAATGTCTTATAATGCCATTGTATGGTATGCATGTACGTTGGTGAATGAATAGAGGCAAGTATATATTTTGATTTTGATTTGATTTATTTTGTCAAAGATGTTGAAAATACAGACATACATTTGACAGGCAAGTACAGGCAAGAAGACTTGTACTTATATGCAGCCTAAAACGATTTACAAAATTGTAAAAGGTTAACATTACCTAACTTACTTTTAAATGCATAGAGCGACTCTGACGACACCACATCGTCTGGTAAAGAGTTCCAAAGGGGAACGACACGATTACAAAAAGAAAACATACATTGATTATTACGAGGAATGTATCTACTTCGTAGCTTGTGAGAATGTCTACGTAAAGAATAGATGCTGACTTCTTTTGTAAACAGCTGATCGCAGGGCAGTTCAACAAGATGATGTAAAATTTTGTAAGTCATAATTAAATCAAACTTATATTGTAGATATAATTGTGGCAGATATGATGAAGGGCAGACGGCGCCCCTCAGAAGGCTCGAGAGTACAGATTGCAAGTGAATGATGTTACAAAAAACATGGTCTTAAATAACGACTGACAGAGGGCTCTGATTGGCTATCCAAGTAGTGACGTAAATTCTTGATGAGACCGCCGCACCATTAATTAGTACTATTTTGGTAGGCAATTTGTAGCCAATTGGATGTTAATTTTGGTATAGACATCTCAGGAACGGAGGCCGTGTATGATTACCATGATTAACGTAAAGTTTCACTAAAATGAAGAAATCCACTGTGTCATGTAAAAATTAATCCATTGAAGTAAGTAACTTTTCAATTAAATAGCTCCGCATTCTATATTGCCTTGGCTTGGTAATTAAATGGCTCCGAGATCAATTAAAAAGTACAAGAACGATTTTATTGATCTACATGTTTCCAATTCTGTTACGGCAAAATTAATCCAAGCCTTTAAACGTTCGCTAGATAACATCGAATTATCACTCTATTGTCAACCAATCAATCAATATATCTATTTAAACTCGCATTTTATTGTCGTACACGGATAGCACATCACAGTTACTTCGATGGGTACGTTTTATAAAATGGTGAGTAATTGGAGCCAACTAATAGAATACAATAAATGAGCCTATAGCAACTGCGGATAAATGAGAATAGAAATTTGAAAAGAGGGTGTACTGGTCCCAGGCCCCTGGACGAATTAGTGCCCAGGCCTCTAATATCTGTATATAAGCTTGAGTCTATCAATGTTCAATAGCGTTCTCCTGCTGTTGCTGAAGACACACACAGCATACATCCGTCTCCTTGCTCCGTATAAATTATGGAGTCTCAGATTACAACAAGGGCACATTAAAAAGAGGCTAAAATTGAACATATATCGGTGTCTTGAATGGATGTCTTAAAACTGGATCTGCTTGTGGAGTTTAAAATGTCACAAGAGTTATATTGTGTATTGCCACTACTTACCACCTACCACCACCGACCTCTCGCACCTGCTCATTCACTAACAGTAATATCTTCATCACACCTAGCCACTCACGGTCATTCCAAGCCGCTGGTTCACATCTGTGGAGTGGTTTCCCTTCTGAGATGTAAGGGGTGAAAGACCTGACAGCCTTCAAGCACGTCTGCAAGAAGTACCTCAAGAAATGCTTTTTTTTCAATGCTTCAACTTAAATATATTTTTGCCTTCTATACTCATTTACTGTTAACTGTGTTTGCTAGCTTCTTTGAGCTTATAAATATTAGTTGTATTATTCATGTGTCAGCCCTGTGTAAAATAGAGTCCGCGCACAAGCTTTTTATCTTTTAAAAGAAACAAGTGGATAGTGGTATGTAAGTTGAGATTATGCTTTCCTTTATTTGCCTCTTCATCATATTGTCAAATATAAACACATCATCCTTGACATCATCTACATACCTCTGATTTATTTTGTTCTTGATACGGCATCCATTCTCCAGCTCCTTTCTTGTAAAGTAATTTGTATGTCTTAACGAAATCCGCAGTATCAAAACCAAGACGTGTATGAATAAAAATCCCTTGAATCATTAATGGTCTCGTAAGACCCAAGCCAAGAAACGGCTGAGTTGAAGTCAAATCGAAATAAAACACTTGATCATTTTCCAAATTAATCCTGCTATTTGCAGGGTTGTAAATTTTCTTGCTTTGAGCAAATTTGTAGTTGTTCCCTGAGAAATCAGTGTCCCGGGAACTCCCAATTAGAGGATGATGTACGACGAAATCTGAAAGCAATAATAATACAGTATATTAGTATTCGACTTTTCGATATCGTCACAACTTCAAAGCAAATTCGCGACCTCCAAACATTTCTTAAAGCCCCGGCCACACTATCGCTAAAACGTAGGCGAGCTGCGATTGACAGAACAGAAGACCCGAGCTACTCGCGGCGCGCTCTGGATGCACAGCTCAATTTCGCGAGTTGAACGCGAATAGAGTTCATAGCTGTTGGCGGTTGGTCAAAAGCAGACTATCAAGTGCGCAGAACAAATGCGCGGTAGAATTGGCGAGAGTAACAAACGGGATCGTGTTGTTTCTGCCATTCTCAGCTTCATCTTGCTATTAATTGGATCGCTGTTGGTCGTGCTTGTTGTTTCAATCAGAACTTTCTCGACTAGATATGGGGGAGGGAAGGAAAAACGTGACTATGATTCAAGTTGGCCACTTTCATGAACAACGTCCCGAATGAAAATGCAAGTGCGATCGCTCGCCAACGAAGCTAGCGAGAGTGTGGCAGGCCAAGCGGGTACTCGGGCCTATCGCAGCTCGCAACTCGCTCCTATTTTCGCGATAGCGTGGCTCGGGCTTTAATCAGCAACATTTCTGGATAGGGACGTTCCTAGTGCCCCGAAACCTGCCGGTTCCAGTTATATTTCAAAGACAATTTTCACCACCCTATTATATATTCAAACTCTTTTTTAAAATCAACGAGAAAATCAAAATCCAATTAATAATAGTGAACTGAGAAATTTATTAAACTTGTACAGTGTTGCTGTGTCACACAGTATAAAACGTGAATTATTTTATTTCAAAGCATGGTAGTATTATCAAGTAATACATTCTTAATTAATCTTATCTATTCATTTTATTGATACAGTGTCAATAAGTTATAGAAATATGTACATTGTGTTGGAATTATCTATATTGTGTCCGGCAAGTACTTTAGAGGACTGGGACATAATTTATGTACTACGTCATAATCATGTAACGTAGTTCACCCGGCACACACGTGTTGTGCTAGCTCTCTCTCTCTCGCCATATATGATTATTGTGGCGCACGGTTGTAGCGTAGCCATTAGCCAATCAGATTATATGCTTACCGAATGAACGAAATTTCTTTCCTTTATTATCAGATCTCTATCGTCGTATTCATGTAAATAACCTCGTTGTAATCTCATTAGCATATTTCTTATTTTTGTTCTTTGATTGACAGTTGCATATACTATAAAAACATTTACCCATTCAATGTGAATTAGAATTACCAGAAAACCAGAAACACTCAGTTGTCATTCATAACGATTCCACATCGTTATAAGGTCACGCATACGGATTCTCCTCCATGGCTGTTCTTTTGTGTGTCACTGCATTTTAGTTTAACACATTGAAACAATTTATACACTTTTGTATAAATTCTGCACTAATAAATTTTGTGGTAAGTGAAAGTCAGATGTGGCACGTTAGATCTTTTAAATGGCACACTGCATTGAGTTTGTTTACGGCTTCGGGATCTGTACCATACTTAGTTATTTACAACCTCTTGCTCGTGTCTGTTAGCCTCCTATACTAATAGTCATTTGATTTTTTTATAAGTGAATTCAATTTTCACGATTTTTCGTCCAGATAAACAGATAACTTACAAAAGTAATTTTGGTAAAAAAGTCTAATAAAGTGCAACCTCGTTAATATCACTATGATTTTACAGTAAAAAGTCGGGCCAACAAGCGGATCATGATATTAAGCGGTTACAAATAGTTGATTCAGACGGAGCTTGGTTCTCAAACTGAAGTGATATTAAGTAAGTCGTTACAAATTACAAATCTTGTCCATCATGTCTCTTGAAGAATTGGTGCTTGAGACTTGAAATAACAAGAGTATCTTTATCCAGATTATTATTTTCTCAGCATTGATTACTTTTTTTCTACACTTTTATTTCAATTCTCAAATATTTACATCACTGAAAAATATGTAAAAAACAATTTCTAAAGAAATTAGATATATTTAAATGATAAAAAAATTTCCGTAGCATAAAAAAATAATAATAAAAACCTACTTATTAGTAAAGCACATGCTCAAGTCTCGCAGCATCTTCCCCCCTGGTATTTCCCAAAATAGACACAGAGTTGAATGCTTGTATTTACCGCTGACACATCCCTTGATCACCATCCGTATGGTTAATGAGTCGTCTGGAGTGAAGGATGGGTCTATGATCCCTTTTAAGGTGGCAAAATGGATCATCAGGTACCCATCGAGGAAGAATGGATCTTTCAGCTTGTAGTTGTAGTCCGTGAAGGACTGATATGCTTTAAAACGCTATAAATAGAAAGAAGAAAGGAAATAAATAAAACGGTTGCTATAACCAGGTTGAATGGTAGGATTTGAAATATTGTAGTTTTGATAAGATATCGAGCAATATAATTTGATTCAGAAGCACAATGCTGCTCAACTTGGAATAGCGACCACCTGTGCAAAGCAACCACCTGTGCAAAGCGACCACCTTCACAACAGGCTCAGCTAGTGGTACCGCGTCCTTTTTGTGGAGCTGGGGCAGCCGGAGCCCTATTCTACAGAGTGATGGCGAAATGGACTTCGGGCAGCTGGGTCCTTGCGCAAACGGTATACTACTGTATGCCATGGAATTGGAAGAGTGGCTGCGCTTTTCCAGCTCAACTCTCCAAATGCTTGAGCAACCAGACCTGATGGGTACTGCAAGAACAACCTTCACAACAGACCATCTTCAAGCGGTAACTTAAATAGTATACATTGTAATTTACTTATTATGGCAGACCTAGATTATAACGACCTCGTACGTTAACGAGGCCTTAAAGGTTCAAGAAATACCTGCGTTAACGAACACGCTGCGTTAAGAGACCACACTTGCCTGTTCCCTTTGAGTGTTTCCTAAGTTGTGAATCTGACTGTATCATGAACAGAATATTGTTTACAGTGTAGCCTGCTTAAGCGCAAAACTAATTTGCCAACGACATCATTTGCTCTTAACCGAAATGCGCTTATATCCGAAGTTGACGGAAACAAGGGAGCTTTCAAAACAATATGCTCAGGCAGAAAAAGATGCCAGAAAATGAAAATATTTGCGACCAAGAAAATTAAAAACCAATGTCTGTCTGCTTAACATTATGCTGAATGTACTTTTCACACGTGAAATCCTCCAGTTTTCTCACGCTTTCCCATACTCGCCGAAACGCAACAATGCGACAGTATACATAACGTGCAGCAAAATGTTGTTAGTAATTGCTATTAACGGGGTATGTTTCTGTTTTTTTGTGTGTGATTAATTGCATCCTGATGGACGGGTTTTGCTCTTAACCGAATTGCACTTATCAGCCGGAATCGCTACAAGAGTTTGTACGCAATAAAATCGCTACACAGCAAGTTGTTTGCCGATAAACGGGTTTTGCGCTTATCTGATCTGCGCTTTTTTTTAAGAGAGATGTATTTTATTTCAAGTATCATTGATTTGACAAAAATGAATAATAAATTAGGACTATATAAGCTCAGAATATAAATTACTATTAAAATACCATCGAATCTAATGTCCCCAATAAACAGTTAAATGTAACAACGTGAACTCTAAACTAACTGACCACATAATATCACATTTGCAAGAACTAATAACTACATTATTTACAATCTATTATTTACAATTTAAAAATTGGCAGAAAATCGCTTAAACGGGCTGCATTGTGCCTTCATCTCGATTCCTCACCTTCGACTTGCCATCTTCCTGAACTCTGAAGTACCCTGCGTACGTTGCATATATTTGATAATCAATGATAAAGTGATCATAATAGAATCCTGCGTCGTAGTGAATCCCTATCTCCGTAACAAAGAGTTTCTTCCCATAGAGCACTATTAAAAATGACTGTGGCAGAGCGTTTAGTTTTAGATTAGCTGCAACGTCGTAATCACTTGTCGTTTCCAATCGAGCTGTTCCATGTGGTGCAGAGATTAAAAACACGCTAATTTGTTCAAGTCTTTCACTGCAATCTAGAAAGGGAAAACCAGTGTCCAATATTAATGATGAGCTACACTTATATCATGTATTACTACTAGTGTAATATAATAATGTTCGTGGGTTCAAGATAACCAGAAGGGAAGGCGAGGAGGTAAAGCGAGACAACGAATCAGACGTGTGTTTGGGACCGTAGCTCAACTCACAGACTAAGAATAGGAATTAAGAATTCTTAATCTGTGGCTCAACTTGTTCTAAATTAATATGTACAAGAGGCTAGGTTAAACATGTGTAATTATTACGTAACATAATGACGTCAGACTGCAGCGATATATAACAACTTGAAAATATCAACTTAAGAAACGAAAACTGAGAAGTTTGTCGTTGTCAAAATGTGTCTGTATAGTAGATGGAGACATCGTGCATAACAAACATTCTGTAACAAGGTTTGAAGTTCAACCTGCCTTAATCAACCACCTATCTTGAGCGACCGTCTACCCTGAGACGCCATCTTTAACTGTTCATTGAGTGGCTAAAACAATACAATTTTCCTGTCTTTTAGCAATCACCTGTGTTAAAAGACCGCGTTTGTTGATTCCTTGCGTGGTCGCGCGAGCCAGGTTTGACTGTGTATGGACTACAGTCGAATCATGTACACTTAACCTATTACATGAACTATGGTATCATTAGGGATATCTGACGATAATAACTTTTCGCCGACGATCGAAAGTAGCATATAAGCAAGGTGGTTGTGGTTTGAGAAACTGATGTAAGGTAACTGGAATATGCTTTACTTGTTTCCTGCCTGATACCAGAAACATATTATGAAGATACGACTCCTGTTTGTTCGTCGTTGTGTTGTCCGCTCGTCACATCCTGTTCTTCGTCCGCTGTTCGGCGTGATTAGTCTCTGTTGCATCGCTTACGCGTCATCAATTGTTCCTGTTTCATCATCAGATAAATTCCTATAGACTATTACTTTACCTGTTTAAAATCATTTTGATGTTAACATGCTATATAATATTTAACTTTGCCCTGTTTTTATAATGATATATGTGATATATTTTGATTTATGCAACGATATACCTATTGTGTTGTTTTTGAACGTATTGTATTCTGTTAGTCGGTGTCTATGATAGAGGCAAGAAAAAGAATGTAATTACAGTCAGTTTAAATTGTATATACCGAGATGAACAATTCTCAACAGTGCTTCGTTTCAATGATTTAGAATGAGTTCTATATTATTACGCTACCTTCGAAAGGTTTCTTGAGAGACTTGCTTCCATGGTCGTTCGCCGTGAAAATTGTTTGGCCGTCAACTGAAATCTAAAATATATATTAAAAAAAAACGACTGAAGAAGAAGATTATATCAACTATAGCTGACTGGAAAAAGATTTATTATCCAACCATCGGTGTGGAAACCGTTGGTGCGATGGGAATACATGCCCAGGAATTTTTACAAGTAACAAGGAAGGTTTTAATAAGGTGACAATAAAGCGATGGCAGATTTTAAACGGAGAATTGGTATCACGATTCAAAATGGAAATTCTATCAGTGTTCTGGGAACAGTAACCTGCGTTGATCAGCTGGAAGATATTTTCAATTTGTAAAAAGGACTTTTGAAGTAATAATTTTTAGCTTCACGTTCAGATAATTTTATTTATGTTGTTCAGTTATTAGTTTACTTTGGCGAGCAGAGTATAGAAAGGCTCGATCTGCTTATACTACTGGATTCCTTTCTGCATCAAAATCTATCCATTTATCTATATATCTTCCAGTACCGGAAGCGCTTTGCAGTCATACATCCAGGACCATCTTAAAAGAGTCATATGAACATAAAGCACTTTGCCTAAAGGGGCGTGTCTCAGATGGCTGTAACGACGTTATGGTATCGTTACGAATATCCAACGACAAGAGAGGACGACTTCAAGATATGTTCAACGAATGTATTATCGGTTGTCCCTGGTTGAAGTCTAATTACAACCAACGGAACATGACTAATTATTTATACTAACTGTGATTGACAACTGAATATGATCGACAAGAGCTATATTGAGAGAAGCCTGACTGTAGCAGCCACGGAACCAAATGCAATTGGCCCTTGTAGCCTGCTCCGTGATATATAATTAAAGTTTATTTAAGTTGCATCGTCATTTTCTGAAAAAAGCATCACGTTGCTTATCGGATTTCAGAATAAAAGATGATGAGAGGAAATAAGTAACTAACAATAGAAAGTTACGTCGTTACATGGTTAAATATTCTAAAACTTACTGTTCGGTTAAAGATTTTGCCACTGGACAGGAAATAAATTGCGTTTGCTTATAATTAGAAAAGTTTCCTGGATGTGATTGCACTTTGCTTAATCCAAGTAATGTACTTATGAGAATGCTGCCGGAATTATCATTGAAAAGACCGAGGTTGAAATCCTAAAGCTCCTACTTTGAGTGCTAATTAGATAAAACGGTCCTACATACAACGCAATACTCCTGTTGATGTTATATTCTTCTTTCGCGTAAAGTTCAAATATTTAAAGCAGTAATATTCTTAGTTCAGTCATGCTAAGCTAATGAAATGTACGGAATGTGTGTACAATTTATCAAAGAAATATACCGTGCTTATATTCTTACCATCAGAATAAAGATCAGCAGAACAGAAATGATTATTGTGGAATTCCCCATTCTGATCAATGATCTTTACTTTTAATTGGCTGCTTTACAATATAAGGAACATATTTCGAAAGTCACATGAAAACATACGGAAAGCTCTCTCCAATGGCTTGATTCTACTGACGACAATAATAAGCGAGCGTTTTATTTCTCATCAATGGTACCTGTTTGTTTTTTTCTTAATTGAAAGCCATTAATTCGTTCTTGATTAAACAACATTAATGATTTGGAAAATTTGTGTACGCTTTGGGAAAACCAGACTACAGGTGCGTTCATGGAGGAGCAATTAAGGAAGTCTTGATAAATTAATAATTTGATAGAAAGAACCGCTTCTTCAAATGATGCAATTATCAATTGTTTACTCAAGTGTTAGGTGACCCTCAAGTACTGTTCCAAGATTTTTTAAAACTAAAAAAATAAATAAATAAATAAATATAATTTTCTACCTCTTTCATAGGTAAGATTTAACGTTTCTGCGACCAACACACCTGCATATTTCCGATTTGAACAATGTAAAGCGGTTATGGACCAATTATCCTGGGGTCAATGTAATATGTTTATTTTAATGTTGTATATTTGCTAGCATTCTTCTTGCATTAAAGTGTACTACCTTCTGATGAATCCGTATATTGTCTTGCAGGAAAACGCCCTCGGGTTATGAGAGCTTTAGCATCCCATAATACTAAACGCGCTATGCTGTCTATCTGTCGGTGTGTCTGTCTGTCTGTCTGATTGATTGATTGATTGATTGATTGATAGTAGATATATTTCAAGACATATAAACAGAGAAATACAATAGTAAGTGGATAACTACAAGCGAGATACATGTTTGAGATTATGACTAGGGTAATATTGCGTCTGTTTCTTGATATTTGTCTGTGTGTCCGTGTGTCTGTGATCTGTAAGTGCCCTCGAAACGCGTCCTCCTTTGAGCTCTTCTCCGCCGAGATCGTTACTTTTCCACACTTCCCTTTTACAATAATCGCAACATAGTTAATAATTTCGGATAATTATACGTTCTGTAAAGGGATGTCTTGCAATTAATTATGTGTTACGCAATCGTTTGCGTCTTAATTATGCTAATCTATTATTCTGTATTGTACTTGTCTACTGAGCTATGAGTTAGCCAGCCTTGCGAAGCGCTAGACGCTAGAAGTCAATTACCACATTTCTAGTGTTATTCTATTGCGTACCATCTGACGAGTAAGAGATCTAACATAATGATTTAATAACTTAAAAATACAAATTTTCAGTAATTTATCACTGTTGTACGTTATTCGTCTATTTCATAAATATTCACTTTCCTTCTTTTACGTTCAGTTCAGTTCTTCTTCCGTTTTGATGTGAACGAACGTGACTACTACTTATTTCAAATAGAGTAAGAAATCATATTTTATTCTTTAGTTCAATGGAGTGTGTGTGTGTGTGTCTTTTAGTTGAATTCGCGGCCGATATGAGCTACATATCTCGTTTACACCAGGGCGAATAATAACAATACGATACAGCAACATAAAATACAATACATATAAAGGTGCAAGCTACAACCCACTAGTTTATACAGTAAGTGGAGGAGCCTTGTAAATGAAGGCATATAATGCTCATTTATCTAATAAATTTGGAAAATAAACTTTCACTCCCTTTCCAATCGAGCTCTGCTAGAAATTTAGCACTGATTCCTTTTATGGACTTCGTTGGAGTAGACTGAGTACTAGTTAAACCGTAATTAAATAAAGATCAGTTTCCATAATGGCGCTCAATGTATGTCTACTAGTCAGTCTTGTTTCAAATGTCGTTTAGACAAATAGATTTAGTAAAATACTGTAAGCTATTATAGGCTGTATGTAAGTGATATTTATATCCTGTATTTACTTTTCGTGTCCAATTTACGGAAAATATATCAAATCAATCAATCAATCAATCAATCAATCAATCAATCAATCAATCAATCAATGTGATTCATGCAAGCAGAGATGAGACAACTCCAAATGGAAATGCAAAAAACGAGTCCAAATTGCTTCTATTCAATGTAATTATGTCGCTAGCAACTATTATGCAAAGCAAACAACCTCGAGGTGCTTTGAAGGTGGAGCTCCTGCAACGAAGCAAACATACAAATCGTTATTAACTTACCTTATTGCTGTTCTTAATGGGGATTAGATTGGATCAAAGTGGACGGAAAGTTAGAAAATGTTACTCAAACACAATTAATATAATTGATTATTAATTTCATGATGTAAAGTTGAATGTTGATTTGTCTTGCTTTAGTGTTACTTTGTCAGCTGCGTCTGACTGCAAATCACGGCGTAGTTTACGTAGTAATAGTTTCTAGTATATTGGTTTACTGTATAATAATAA
>OFHS01000954.1:0-32814 GCA_900245855.1 Calvadosia cruxmelitensis
AGGATGCAAATCCTTTATACAGAAAATTATCCTCAAGTCCTCGAACATTCAGTTTTTCATAATCGAATTAATTGAAAAGATTAGTTAAATATACATTCACAGCAAGTTTAATACGACTAAATATTTTTTTATTCACAAACTGCTTATCATTAAAACTAAAAAGTCCAATCAAGCTTTATCATTCTTTTTGTAGTTACATTTCATGGCGTACCCATTTTGAACAACTAGAGCATCCACAGTTCAAATTAAGAGCATGTCAGCGAATATAAAAATTAGGCTCAATATTGACGGCATAATATTTAGGGGCTTTAGTCATTACTAAGTCCTTTTTTGACTTGTGTAGTTATAATATATATAGTGTGAGTTATACAGTGTGAGTGTAGAGCTTGTCGTGGAGCTATATGTAAAATACCTGTTAAAAAATTGGAATGGTATCGTGGCTGATTGACTTAAACAGAAACTTTGCAGACAAACCGTCGCCAACAATGCGTGGGTGGTTACGCAGAAGATTTCAAAGACTTTTTAGTGATAGCCATAAATTTAGTGATAGCCATAAATTTTTAAAAGCACAACGTCCAACAAAAATAATATACAAAACAAAGATAAAAGAAGTATTTGTTGATAAAATTGTGCATGTCGACAAAGAAATTCCAGTGGAAAAAATTGTCTATAAAGAAAAAGAAGTTCCTGTTGAAAAAATCATAAGACAAAAAGAATTAGTACACGTACCAATGTATATAAATGACCAAACACAATTCAACAATTCTGCAAATAATTGGTTTAAAAAATCAAAAAAAACATCAGATGAATAAATCAAGATGCTATACGAAAGCTAAACCAGTATGGAAAACAAACCTGAAGATATTAATAATTTTAATAGTGTCAATTTTCACATTGATGAAGAGATGGCCAGGACGCAAGCAATACGTGACTCAAATCGTTGGGCTATGATCTCACGTACCTTTATAATGTTTGGTATTGGTGCAATATTATTTGCCATAGCATTATTCATACTAATGCGTATATTTGTTCCACAAAAAAACTTATTGCATACGCAACAAGCCATTGCCCAACAAGTCGAAAAAAGCATTAAGTCTGACATTGAAAAAATTGTCGCTGGGACAGCTAAATCAAGCATCAAAGAAGCCGTTAAGGGCGTTGCTTTGGAAACAGCTGAACAAACATCAAAGAAAATAAAAGACGACGCTGTTTCCGCCGCAACAGAAGCAGCAACAGAAGCCACAGAAAAAGCGATGAAAGAAACATTGCCTGATATTATTAAAGAAACTGTACAAAAAACAGTAGACAATTCTGTAGAAAAGCTAGAAGCTGTTGCTGAAAATACTGCAAAGCAAGCCTTCGAAAAATCTAAGGCCGAAACAAAAAACATTGCTGAAAAAGAAGCCAAAAAAACTGTACAGGCAGAAACAGAAAGACAACAAAAGGAAAGCAACAAAATATTAGAGAAAATTAGAGAAAAAATAATACACACTAAATCTAAAGATATAGTTACAAATTATACTATATATTTTAAAAAAACGCTTCAGAAGAAAGGCTTTAAGCAAGTCGTAAGTTCGTGGGATTATAATTCATCGCAAGATAAAGAACCTAGTATGAAAAGATGCTTTATGGGGCAAAGCGGAAGAACTATAAGTCTTGCAAATTTAAAAAAAGGTGAAATCATCCCAGTTACTAAATTCGACATAAATAAAGAGCATTATGAAAAATTTAATATCGACGAATCTTTTGAAAATGAAGCAAGAAAGTTATGTAATTTTTAATGACAAATACACCAGAAAAAATTGATGATATCATTTATAATTATAAAGCCATAGATAGAGCCTTATGTCTCCAAAAGTGGAAAACACGTCTATTAATGCTTGCCCAAACAATACCCGCTATAGGAATATTTTTGTTTTGGATTTCCGTGTCTACAATCTTATTTTCCATCGCAATAGCTATTGTAATCTATGCGTTAGGACACGGAAGCCCTCTCTCGTTTCCTATGTTTTAATCCCCATAAAACACATAATCCGCAACCAACTGTGTTTTAATATATGTCAGTTGTCGCTTGGCGTAGTGTCTTGTGGCTGTTTTTGCGTTTCTTATTGCCTCTTCTAGGGTTAGCCTTACATCTAGGTAATCCGCTAATTCTCGTACGCCGATTGCTCTGCCTATTTGATAGCTATCGTCTATGCCGTCTACTACTAAGTTTCGCACCTCTTCTAGTCCGCCGTTTTCTACCATTGCGTCAAAGCGGTTGTTAATGTTTTCGTACACTTTTTCTCTATCTGGTGTTAGGGCGATTAAGCCTAGTTTTATGTGGTCTGGAATTTTGTTGGTTGGTTGGTCTTGATAGTAACTTAGGCTATTGCCTGTACTGCGGATTACTTCCAATGCTCGCACTATGCGTTGTGGGTCGGCTCCTGTTAGTCTGCTTGCCATTATTGGGTCTTCGTCTTTTAACATCTCGTATAATTCTTTTACAGGCACCATGTCTTGTAACATACGCACTTCATTTCTTACCGCCTCGTCCACATTGGGGATTGGCGATAGACCTTTTGTCATTGCCGTGGCGTATAGTCCTGTCCCACCGCATAAGATTGGAATTTTGCCTTCGGCTAGGACTTTGTTAATTTCAAGAATCGCCATATCTCGCCATTTGATAACATCAAACGATTCTGTTGGATCTACGAAACTGTATAGGCGATGGTCTATGCCGTCTCGTTCTTCCAGTGTTGGTACGGCGGTTAGAATATCTACCCCTGCGTATAATTGCATAGAATCAGCGTTGATAATTACGCCGTTGTATTTCTTGGCAAGGGATAGGGCTAGGGCAGATTTTCCTGATGCGGTTGGTCCTATTATAAAGAGTGTGTTGTATGGGGTAGCGTCAAAAGTCATTAGCGTTTTTCCGTTCGGTTTTCTGTGTAAGTACCAAGTATGCGTATATGGGTTGTGTAAAATTGCAATTCATCTAAAGCTAAAGCAACATTATGCTCTTCGCTTGACCCTTCAAATTCTACATAGAAATGTGCATCACCCGATTTGGCAAGCATTGGCACATAACTTTCCAATTTTAAGATATTAATCCCATTGGTTGCAAACCCACCAAGAGCTTTATATAAAGAGGCAGGAATATCTCTTGTAAAGAAAATACAACTTGTGATTGCCTTTCCTGCTTTAGGGTTTGGCTGATAAGCATTACGGCTAAGCACTACGAATCGTGTAACATTACCTGTTTTATCTTCCATGTTTTCTTGTAGAATCGCTAGGTTGTAGATTTCTGCTGATAGCCTTGATGCCAACGCCCCTTTGTGTAGGTCTTTATCTTGCGATACGAATCGTGCCGCCCCTGCTGTATCGGCGTACTTCATTGATTCTATATTCATATCTCGCAGGCGGTGACGGCATTGGCTCAAGGCTTGCTCGTGAGAATATACTTTCGTGATGTCTTCAATACGAGAACCCTTTACCCCTAACAGGCAATGTTTTATGGATTGGAAATGCTCGCCCACTATGTGCAGATTAGCCTCAGGTAATAAATGATGAATATCCGCAACGCGACCGCCCAGGCTATTCTCAATTGGAATAACCGCATAGGTCGCATCCCCCACCGCAACCGCCTGAAATGCATCGGCGAATGTATGGCACGGCAATACTATTGCATTTGGATATAAGGCTTTTGTCGCTAAATGAGAATATGCTCCTGCCTCGCCTTGGAATGCAATAATGTTATTGCTATCACCTGCGAGCGGTGGGGATTTTGGCAAAGTCATATCTATATCTATAGCAGGCTCTTGCTCCACACCAAAAGTAAGATTACTCACAGATTCTCCAAGAGCCAATGCCAACGCACTCAGCATTTTAAGAGAGGGCTCACGCAAACCTTTTTCCCAACGGTTTAAGGTTGATTGACTAACGCCCAACAAACCACTTAGCTCAGGTTGTGTTAAACCCTTTTTCTTACGCAAGGATTTCAATCTATCCGATAATGTAGTGTACATAATCATATTTCCATTTCAATAAACATTCTTAGGACTTTATTACTATAGAGCAATTTTGCCATATATTATTATTATTGCCACTTAAAAATGCAAAAAAGGCATATTAAAATGCCAAAAAAGACTTTTAAAGAAGAAATATTCCAAAAAGGGGTTTTTATTTAATTGTTTTAACGGGAAATACAAACAGAATCAAACCTACATTCAGAGATTCGTCTACAAACTTGCATTACAAAGATTTATCAATAATTTTCCACGCTGTCTGAATAGCATTTAGGCGATCGCTATCGGCAAAAATCGTACCCGTATCTGTGTGATAGGCTTTTAATAATTTTTTATATCTATCTTTGACCACTGTTTTTTTCACGCTTGCCCTTGGTGCAAATCCTAATATATGAAAAGCATCACGAATAGTTGTTATGTTTTCAACCATGTCTGGCTGAACCCCATCTGTAATTATGATAGAATCGATAGCATCAGTCTTGTTATCAGGCTTAGCTTCGCCAGTTTTCGTAGAGCCAGATGTTGCGTTCTGAAAATCAATAAAATCAACACATTCATCTTTTTTTAATTGAGGTTTTATTGCTAAAGTAAGGGCTTTTTTCAGCACATCGGGGGAAATTTTAAACGGTAGGATAATTTGAATTCTTGGCTTGCGTAAAATAACTTTACCCACATTCGCTCCAGATTTAACAACAACTTTCTCTCGCATATTGTCCGTTTTCTCTAGCCTTATACTTTCAAAAGCCTGCTTGTCAGAAAACAAGAACACCGCCTTGACCAAATCAGCCGAAGACATGTCAGTGGCAAGGCACACTGATTCAACTTTTTTCTTAAAATCCTCTGAACAATAGATAGTATGATTATGCCGTTTTTTCATCCTGCCTTTATGACATACATTTGTAGCTTTTTCAATACAAAGCCTAATTGAACCCAACCACGCATCATTCTTACTTACAGTGCAATTAATACTAAATGTTATTATTATATTACGCATGAATACTAAATATAAGATTTATATTGCGTATTTTTCTATTTCATGTAGTAATAAATCATATAACACAACAATATTTAGTGCTATATCGGTATTTAGATGCTCGTACATCAATAGAAGGAATGAAAAATGACAAAATCAGAGCTTATTGCAAAAATTAGTGAGAAAAACCCACATCTCACCTCTAAAGATGTAGCAAGTATTGTGAATACGATGTTAGAAGAGATATCTGTGCAACTAGAAAAAGGCGATCGTGTGGAGTTGCGTAACTTCGGCGCTTTTGATATCAAAACACGCAAACCGCATGTTGGTCGCAACCCAAAAACGGGTGAAGATGTAAATGTACCTGAAAAATCAGTACCATTTTTCAAAGCAGGTAAATTAATGCGTGAACGCTTAAACGATATTTAAATAGACTATAATACCCTAATCGGATATATAATAGAGCTATGAAATACATATCAGCTTTATCTTTTATTTTAACTTCTATCCTAGCGATAGCCTTTTCCTTGTCTAACACACAGGAAATCACTTTGACGCTATGGCCATTGCCATATAGTGTTACAACACCTATTTTCTTGCCTATTTTAGTCTGTTCAGCTATCGGATTTATTTATGGTATGCTATACATACTTATTCGTAAATCTATTAAAAACAAATAGATAGTACCTAAATATGTATACACAAAATAAAATACAGGATTAAATATAATGAAAAATCATGAAAGAATTTTAGTAGCCTTTGACGCACCCAATATAACAAAAGCCCGTTATCTTTTAGATATGGCATCGCAGTACATAGGCGGTATTAAACTAGGACTAGAATTCTTTAACCACAACGGTGTTAACGGCGTAAACAAAGTGATGGAACGCAACGACACGGGGTTATTCTTAGATTTAAAATTCCACGACATATCAAATACAGTCGCCGGTGCAGTCCGCGGTGTAATGGCAACGCAACCTAATATCATTAATGTGCATACCGCAGGTGGCTTTGATATGATGAAAAAAGCCAAACAACAAGCTGTTGAAAGTGCAAAGGCACTAAACATTAAAGCACCACTTGTTATTGGCGTAACTATTCTAACCGCCCTAGATGACGCCGACCTAAAAGCTATCGGATACGCACTCAGTGCTGAAAATCAGGTTGTTAAAATGGCAAAACTTGCACAAGATGCAGGGCTAGATGGCGTTGTTTGTTCTGCCTATGAAATCAAAGCCATTAAGAAGGTTTGTGGTTCAGACTTTATCACTGTAGTGCCTGGTATACGCCCTGCGGGGGCAGATAACGACGATCAAAAACGCATCATGACACCAGTCGAAGCCATTAAAGAAGGGGCTGATTACATTGTAATCGGTCGCCCTATTACGGAATCAGAAAACATGCTAGAAACTGTTAAAGAAATAGCTGAAAGCGTAAATTCTCTTTAGCATTCAGGTTACAAAAAAACCCACTTTAACATATGGACTTTTTAGAAAAAATTTTGTATAATTACGATGAAAATATATACTACTTTTAAGGAATAATAAGATGAGCTGGATTACTGAATACGTTAAACCACAATTAAATAAATTGCTTGGCGCGGTAGATAAAACGCCTGAAAATGTTTGGGTGAAATGTCCAGACACAGGCATGATAATTCATCAAAGAGAGCTAACAGAAAATTTCTATGTTAGCCCACATTCTGACCATCACTTTATTATGCCTGTTGCAGAGCGTATGAAAATGTTGTTTGACAATGGCATCTACGAACACATTGAAACACCAGCTGGCTTGGAAGACCCTTTGGCTTTTAAAGACAGTAAAAAATACAGTGATCGCCTGCGTGAAAACCGTGCAAAAACTGGCGAACAAGACGCTATTTATGTGGCTAGCGGAATGATTGAGGGCAACCCTACGGTTATAGCCGCATTCAACTTTAGCTTTATGGCTGGGTCTATGGGAACGGCTGTTGGCGAAGGCATTGTAATTGCTGCAGAACTTGCAGTTAAAAATAAGGCAGCCTTTATCACAGTGCCTGCATCAGGCGGTGCTAGAATGCAAGAAGGCATTATGTCTCTAATGCAAATGGCACGCACAACTGTTGCGATTAACAAAGTAAAAGATGCTAAATTACCATATATTGTATTATTATCTAATCCTACAACAGGCGGTGTAAGTGCATCATTTGCAATGATTGGCGATGTCCATATTGCAGAGCCTAAATGTATGATTGGTTTTGCAGGTCGTCGTGTTATTGAACAAACGGTAAGAGAAACTTTACCAGAAGGTTTCCAAACTGCCGAATATTTAAAAGACCACGGTATGGTTGATATGGTAATACACCGTAAAGATTTAAAAGCTACTATCGGTCGTTTAATAGACTTGTTTCTTGTTAAGAAAAAATAACCTAGCTAAATCAATAAGCTATATTAAGAAAATAATTTCAGAAACGGAATCGTATGACATCTAATAAAGTGCAAACCGTTTTAAAAAGATTGCAAGAATTACACCCTGAAACCATTGATATGGGACTTGGGCGTACATTTGATTTATTAGAAAAATTAGGTAACCCTCAAGACAAATTACCGCCAGTCCTACACATTGCAGGCACGAATGGTAAAGGATCAACTCTATCGTTTATACAAGCGATATTAGAAGATGCGGGCTTGAAAGTACACCGCTACACCTCCCCTGAATTAGTCCGCTTTAACGAACGCTACATAATAGCTGGTCGTGAAATTTCTGACGCGGATTTAATTGATTTATTGGAAAGTGTTGAGGCGGTAAATAACGCCACACCGATTACCTTTTTTGAAATAACAACCGCCTGTGCGTTCAAAGCTTTTTGCGACACGCCTGCCGATGTTGTTTTGTTGGAAACAGGCTTGGGCGGTCGACTAGATTCAACAAACGTTGTGGCAAACACTGCGGTTAATGTTATCACATCTATATCAAAAGACCACGAGGCTTTCTTGGGCAATATCCCTGCAAAAATCGCTATTGAAAAAGCGGGAATCCTACGCCCAATGACCCCTGCTATTATAGCACCGCAATCAGATATAGATGTCACTTTTACACTGCACAAATACATCCACGCCATTGCGGGCTTTCCACAAATTCATAAAGTAAATTGGGATTATACCCGTAGCGATACTGGATTTTGCGTTCATTATGATGGCGGATCAGTTTCTTGTCCGCACCCTAACTTAGTAGGCGACCATCAATATGACAATGCATCTGTTGCCATAGTTGCATGCCAAGCGTTGCGTAGTAAAGGCATAAAAATTAGCAAACAAAATATGCAAAATGGTGTACAAAATGCTATACACCGTGGACGCTTTGAACACATAAAAACTGGTCTTGCCACCGTGCTTGCTGGTAAAGATATTTACTTAGACGGCGGACATAATCCATCGGCTAGCACGGCTATAAAATCATCGTTAGATAAAATTGGTGCTAAAAAAATAACCTTAGTTTGTGGTATGCTTTCGGGCAAAGACACTGCCAATTTTATTGCTCCGATAAAAGATTACATTGATTGCGTCTATTGCGTTCCAGTACAGGACAGCCCATTTTCAACCGCCCCAGGACAGAAACCTGAAGAACTGGCAGAAAATTTTAAACAATGTGGCATTGAAAATACAACGGCTTGTGAAGATTTAAACAGTGCTATTGAATATTTAAAGACGAGTGATAATAATATTGTCTTATTTGCAGGCTCTCTGCACTTGGTGGGAGATGTGTTGGCTCTGGAAGATACCCTTTAACATATACGACATGAGTCGTCTCTAGCTCTTAAACAGCGGAACTATGCTTCTTGGCACCACTATCTAAATACACATCAAATATACTCGCCACAAAACGCATGCCGATGCGACCCTCCTCAGGGATTGTGATGACATTATTATCCACAATGACCATACCGCTTTCTTGTATTTCTGATAGCCTTTTCAGCTCTTTAGAAAAATCCATTGTGCTATTAAATTCCGCCTTAACCGCCTCTAAATCCACATGCATGTAACACATAATACATTCAATAACACGCCTGCGAACACGATCTTCGTCACTCACATCATAGCCAACTTTGATCGGCAATAATCCGGCATCTAGCTTTTCAGTATAAGCCACTGGGTCAGATAGATTCTGCATATAGCCAGTATCGCACCAACCAATTGACGAGTGTCCAATACCAATTAATGCATTGGCAGTGTCCGTTGTATAGCCTTGGAAGTTACGGTTAAGCTGTTTTTCTTTATACGCAATAGCCATTGAATCTGTATCTTTGGCAAAATGGTCTAAGCCGATAGCTTGATAGCCATTGGCAGACAAAGTGTCTTTAATATAGCTGTACATTTCCCAACGCTCTTCTAATGCCGCGAGGGCTTCTTCGGGAATGAGTAATTGATGCTTTTTCATCCACGGAACATGTGCGTATCCAAACACAGATAATCTATCAGGGCTTAAAGTTAAGACTTGTTCAATAGTTTCTTTTAATGTGTCCACTGTTTGGTATGGCAAGCCGTACATAATATCCATATTAATAGAGGTCACACCATGCGAAACTAGGCTATCGATAACACCCTTAATCAATTCGTATGACTGCACCCTGTTTACAGCGTTTTGCACATCTTTATTAAAATCCTGCACGCCAATAGACATACGGTTCATGCCCGCATCCGTATACGCTTTTATTTTCTCTTCGTCCACAGTGCGTGGGTCAATTTCCACTGCTATATTTATATCTTCTGTAAAGGGAAAATATTTGCGCAAGACTATCATAAATTTTTTAAAGTCTTCGCCTGTTAAAGCACTAGGACTTCCACCCCCAAAATGTAAATGTTTCACGGGTGGACAGTTTATTAATAGTTCAGAAATTATTTTAATTTCTCGCTCTATTAATTCCAGATAATGTTGCACTGGCGTATATGAATTTACAACTTTCATATGACAACCACAAAACAAGCATAGTTTTTCGCAGAATGGAATATGTACATACAACGAAATATTATCCGCAGTTTTATATAAATTCGCATACCACTTTGCCACAGCAGAGCTATCTACTGCATCCTTGAAATGCGGGGCTGTTGGATAGCTAGTGTACCTAGGTACACGCAAGTCCTTCAACAGTTCCTTTTGTAAATCAGTTTGCGAGGTTTTTAACATTTGATACCTTATTTATCTAAGGACAATATACGCACAGTAGGGTGAAAACACAAGGTTTTAATACCGATACCTAACACCTAAATGTTCCTGTGAATTATTTTAAGATAGTTTTGATTTCTTCTAAGTCGTCCACACTCAAAGTATGTATTTTTTCTGCTAACAAGTTAGCAACTTCCGTTGCCATTGGTTCTAAAGCTGTCGTATCTACAACAACTCTTGGGTGTGATAGTTTTGCCAAGCGTATGAGTTCATCAGCATCATCCCAAATAATATTAAACATTCCGCAAATACGGTGAACGAGCTGATGACTAGGCAATCCTTTTTTTCCAGTTTCCAAAACACTCAAATAGGCAGACGATATACCTAGAATTTTCGCCATTTGTTTTTGAGTGATAGATTTTTCTTGTCTATACTCTCGTACCTTTTCACCAAAAGGGGTCATGTTATTTATCACTCCGTTTTAACAGTACATACAGTGCACCTGAACCACCATGATGTCCTTGTGCATAATCAAACGATAATACTTTAGTGCGTAAAGCAGGGCTATTCAACCATTCAGGAACAGACGATTGCAATATGCCCTTGCCCTTGCCCGTGATAATAATGATTTTACGATAGCCCCTATCAGATGCAACATTCATAAACGAAAATACACGCTTGTGTGCTTCGGCTTGTGTTAGCCCGTGCAAGTCTAGCGTAGCGGATACATCTAATTTACCAGATTTGAATTTTTTAGCGTGCTTACGGTTTAATCCATTCATGTCCCCATGGGATAATTTTTTTGATGGCGTCACTGGTGTTGTTATATTTTTTGGCGATGTTGTAAAAGGCATCTCGAATATATTTTTAAAGGATTGTTTCGGCTCTGATTTTGGAGATACTTGCCTATCTTCACTTTTAAAAAAGTTATAAGCTCGATTATTAGTAAGCGGATTGACGGTATCAGTCACTCTTTTCCATAAAGAGTGCTCTTTAGCGTCGTCCTTCATATCGTTTGACATATCGCCATCGTCTTTTTTCATTACTTGTTGCCTACATATCACTTTTTATTGAATTTAGCCTTGATTCGTGCTATTTTTTATCAGTATATCTATTATGGCATAATTTTAAAAGAAAGAAATAGGAATCAATATGACCGATAAAAATAAAAACGACGACCAACCTAAAGGTTTTGGAATTGTACATCAATATGTGAAAGACTTTTCTTTTGAAAATCTTTTAACAGCAGAAGATATGTTGAACTTAGAGTTACAACCAAAGGGCGATATTTCTTTATCGGTAAATGCAGCACAAGTACAAGATACGATACACGAAGTTGTCATCAAAGTTAAAATTGAGGCTAAAGATGAAAATGCAGACAAAGAAGTCTACATCGCTGAAATTGAATACGGCGCTTTGGTGCAAGTTGAAGGCTTTGACGAAACAGAAACAAGCGGTATTTTATTGGTAGAAGCACCACGATTGATATTCCCATATGTGCGTAGCAATATTGCAGAAATGACACGTGAAGGCGGATTTGCATCATTAGCCATGGCACCTGTTGATTTCTTGAACTTGTTCTTAGAAAGTTCAAAAACCAAGGTCGACGCCGAAGGCAACGCATAAAGCGTATGTTTTATTAAAACCCTGCTAGATTTAGCGGGGTTTTTTTATACCAAAATACATTAAGATATTTACAAAATACAAACCAACTACATGCAATTACATACTTGCAAAAATAGCCATTTCAATCAATAATACAAGCTATGAAATACAGCATGCAAATTTAAGGACACTTTAATGAAGCACATTATGCCAACATACGGACGATTAGACATAGACCTTACACATGGTAAAGGGGTATATGCTTTTGATGATAATGGTAAAAAGTATTTAGATTTTTGTTCTGGCATTGCGGTGAATTCTTTGGGTCATTGCCACCCAGCCCTTGTATCTGCCTTGAAAAATCAAGCCGATATATTGTGGCACACATCAAATATATTTAAATCAGAAAAAGCAGAGCAGTTAGCCACGAAATTATGCGACACATCTTTTGCCGATATGGTGTTTTTCTGTAACTCGGGGGCAGAAGCTGTTGAGGGTGTGATTAAAACAATCCGCAAACATTTTTATGACAAAGGCTTAGAAAACAAAAACCGCATCATCACATTCAATGGTGCCTTTCACGGTCGTACGATTGGCACCGTGTCTGCAACATTTAAGAATACCGAAGGCTTTGCACCATTACTAGGGGGATTTGACCAAGCCACTTTTAATGATATAGATTCTGTTAAAGCTATCATAAATGATTCAACAGCAGGCATATTAGTAGAGCCAATTCAAGGCGAGGGCGGAGTAATTCCTGCAACAGAAGATTTCTTGCAGGGTTTGCGTACCTTGTGCGATGAAAATAATATCTTACTTGCCTTTGACGAAGTGCAATCTGGCATGGGCAGAACTGGCACACTGTGGGCACATCAAGCATATGGCGTTGAGCCTGATGTAATGGCGGCGGCAAAAGGCTTGGGCGGTGGATTTCCAATAGGGGCGATTTTTGCAACGCAAAACGCAGGTAGCGGAATGATCGTAGGCACGCACGGTTCAACATTCGGGGGCAATCCATTAGCAATAGCATTAGCCAGTGCTGTTTTTGACACAATTACGGCTGAGGGATTCTTAAATCATGTAGCACAAGTCGGAGATTATATGCGTGCAGAAATTTCTAAGCTTAACAATGTAAAACTTGTTCGTGGCATGGGTGTTTTTGTGGGCATCATGTTTGATGACACAACAACAAATACGGATGTTTTAGCCGCGTGCGTAGACAATGGATTGCTAGTTGTAAAAGCGGGCGAAAATTGTATTCGCTTTTTACCGCCATTGATTATAGACAAAACGCACGCCGACGAGGCTATCAAAAAATTACAAAATACACTGATAGCAGTAAAGGGATAAAAATGCAAAAAAGAGACTTTATAGATATCAGCTTATTAAGGGAAGAAGACTTAACAACTATCATTGATTTATCGCACCTTATAAAAAAGCGTAAGACAGATGTCAGCCGTCCCCTAGACAATCAAACTCTCGTGTCAATTTTTGAAAAGACATCTACGAGAACAAGGGTTTCCTTTGAAGTAGGCATTCAACAACTGGGTGGTCATAATGTTATCATCACAAATAAAGATAGTCAAATGGGCAAAGGCGAAACAGTGGAAGATACCGCACAAGTATTATCTCGTTTTGGCGATATTATTATGGCTAGAGTTAACGAACACTCTACCATCACAAAACTTGCTGAAAATTCAAGCGTTCCCGTTATAAATGGGTTATCTGATTACAGCCACCCCTGCCAAATCATTGCGGACATTATGACCTATGAAGAAAAATTGGGTTCTATTCGCAAGGCAACTATTGCTTGGGTTGGCGATGGTAACAATGTATTAAACAGCTGGATTCACGCTGCGGAAAAATTAGGCTTTACATTAAACATTGCCTGCCCTCTTGAATTTATGCCGTGCGAAAAAACAATCTTAACAGCGCGTAATAAAGGTGCTGATATAAACATCGGACACACGGCAAAAGATATGGTGAAAAATGCCGACGCTGTTATTGCGGATACTTGGGTGAGCATGGGCGATACAGATGTGGAAGAACGCTTAAAAGCCCTACGCCCATATCAAGTGAATGCTGGGTTGATGGCGTGTGCTAATAAAGAGGCAATATTTATGCACTGCCTGCCAGCATATCGTGGAAATGAAGTAACGGCTGAAGTTATTGATGGCATGCAATCGGTTGTCTTTGACGAGGCGGAAAATAGGTTGCACGCTCAGAAAGCTATTATGCTTTGGTGTTTAAGTGCACAAGAAAAAATATAAGGAGGAGTCACAATGTCACATGATTTAGAACTAACAAAATTATTAGAAAATAACAAGCGGTGGGTAAACAAACGCACGGCACAAGATGCAGATTATTTTAATAATTTATCAAAAACACATGCGCCTAAATATTTATGGATAGGCTGTTCTGATGCACGAATGCCTGCCAATGAAATTATTGGGTTACCAGCAGGGCAAGTTTTCGTACACAGAAATGTTGGCAATGTTGTTGCCCATTCTGATATGAACATTCAAACGGTTATTGCCTATGCGGTAAGATTCTTAAAAGTAGAACATATTATCGTCACAGGACACTATGACTGCGGTGCTATTAAGGCAACATTATCAAATGAAGACCATAACGGTGTAGACAACTGGTTATACCATATTAAAGATGTCGTGCGTGAAAACGATGTATTATTATCGGACCTAAGTCAGAAAGAACAACACAATAAATTATCTGAATTAAATGTACAAACGCAAGTACGCCATGTGGCAGAATCCAGCGCCGTAAAAGACGCTTGGGAAAACAATCAATCTGTTATCATTCACGGCTGGATATATTCTGTAAAAGATGGTTTGATAAAAGACTTAGATTGCACGGTTCATAACCTACAAGAGGCAACAAAATTAGAGCCATCCCTCCTAATCAAAAAATAGAAATGCTGAATAAAAACAATGACTAACGACAATCAAATTTTACCAAATGACAATACAGTACTCCCTTTTATAATTGATGATTCAGGCTTATCTGGACGGGTGATTAGACTGGGTTCAGTCTTAGACGATATTTTAAATCGCCACGATTATCCTGATAGTGTTGCCACATTATTAGGGCAATTCATCGCACTGGGTGCAGGCATTGCGACCTCGTTAAAATTTGATGGTATATTTACACTTCAGGCAAGAGCTGAGGGTTCTATTCCTTTAATCGTAGTTGACATTACAGCTAGTGGGGACATGCGGGGCTATGCAAATATTGATGGGCACATTGCCCCTTTATCAGAATGCAAAGACAGCCTTGTAAGCACCCTTATGGGCACAGGTCATATAGCAATCACCGTAGACCAAAACAAAGAGGGCGGTCGTTATCAGGGTATAGTGGCTCTAGACAAAGACAATCTAGAGGACTGCATTAAAGAATACTTTGAAAAATCAGCTCAATTTGTATCTGTTAATCGTATTGCGTGTGTGAAAACTCCAACAGGCTGGCGTGCAGGCTGTACAGGCATTTCAAAATTACCGACCGAAAATACCAAGCGTGATGTGGCACTTGAGGACGAAAACTGGGAAGAAAAAGTTGTATTGCTAAAGTCGTTAAAAGACGAAGAGTTAACGGATATACAATTATCATCAGAGGAAATATTGCACCGCCTGTATCACACAGCGGAAGTAAAATTATACCCATACACATTCTTAAAAGACCAGTGTCGTTGCAGTCAAGACCGTATGAAAAAATCATTATTAAGTTTAACAGAGAGTGATAAAAAAGGATTATTTGAAGACCAAGATACGGTAGAAGTTGTATGCCAATATTGTTCAGACAAATATAATTTTTCTCCTGAAGACCTAGGTTTCAAAAGCGTATAGTTATCAATTACAGGCTATAAAGTAAGTGTGTATGAAAGTACATATTATCCTATATTTGCATTAAAATGCACTATTTTTTTCAATTTAAGGGACTGTAAGCAGGTATCAATCACTGGCTAGGTTAAAAAAACAATGCACAACACCCCCCCTGCATACAAATCAACAAGAAATTCAAATAATGCTATAAAAGCGGGAGTATCAAGTAAATAACAAAGGCAGTGTACGCAAGTACATACCCCCTTATTTAAGCAGGCAATCACGATTTTGTAGGATTATTTTCCGATACAGAAGTCGTTAAAAACAATATCTAGCAAATCCTCTACATCTATCTGCCCTGTGATACGACCTATGCACCTTACGGCAACCCTTAAGTCTTCTGCTATTAGTTCTGCTACTGGAGCATTTAAGGCTCTTTGTAGGGCGTCCTTGCAATCTATCAAGGCTTCACGATGTCTTGCTCTTGTGATGACTGGGTCTGAATTTGTACCAAATCTATCCAAAACAATTGATTCTAAGTGCGATAGGAAAATATCTAAGCCTGTCCCCTCTGTCATTGATACGGCAAAGACATTGTCTGCCGTAGGTGCTTTAAAGCTTGTCGCTTCGCACTTATTGGCAAGGACAATAACGGGCACACTAGAGCCTAAGCCTGCTACGGCATCATCAATGACACCTTGCGTAATTAAAGTATCAGCTCCATCAATCATAAGCAAAATAATGTCCGCATTTTGTGCGGTAGAAATTGCGCGTTTAATGCCTTCTGATTCAACACTGTCTTGGCTATCACGAATACCCGCTGTATCAAATAAGCGTACTGGGTATCCAGATATATCAAGGGACACTTCAATCACATCACGAGTTGTGCCTGCCGTATCTGATACGATGGCAACATCTCGTTTGGCAAGGCTGTTTACCAATGATGACTTGCCAGCGTTAGGAGAGCCAACAACGGCAACTTGTACGCCGTCCCTCAATCTCTCTCCCCTATTATTATCCGCAAGGTGATGTTCAATGGTAGATACGATAGCACCAATTTTGTTTAAAGCTTCTTGGCTTAGACTATCAGGCAAATCCTCATCAGGGAAATCAATATAGGCTTCATAATGTGCAAGCAAAGGGATAATTTTATCCGCCCAGCCATTATATAAAGCACCCAACTGTCCCATGGCTTGGCGTTGAGCTTGCTTCATTTGAGCGTGTGTTTCAGCATTGATTAAATCAATCAAGCCTTCCGCCTCAGTCAAATCCATTTTACCATTTTCAAACGCACGCTTAGAGTACTCCCCAGGTTCGGCAAGGCGAACACCAGCCATGCTTTCCAATACGGAAAATGTTTCCGATAGAACGGCGCGAGAACCATGCAAATGCAATTCCACCACATCTTCACCCGTGAAGGAATGGGGCGCATTAAAATATAAAACCAAAGCACTATCAAGAACACTGCCATCTTTTGGATTTTTAAGACTTACAAGATGGGCTTTTCTTGGCTCAGGGTTTGAAAAACCAAGCTGTGATAAAACATCTATTGCACTGTGTCCCGATACACGGACAACAGCTACGCCAGAACGACCAGCGCCACTAGCAAGTGCATAGATTGTATCAGCCATTAAATATTGCCTTCAATCCAAGCTGTAAGTTCTTGCTCATTAGCCGAACCAACTTTGTTTGCCTGAACTTGTCCACCTTTAAATAATAGGATAGTTGGAATGCCACGCACGGCATAATCTTGTGCTAGCGATGGATTTTGGTCTACATCAACTTTTACAATTTTAACCTTACCGGCCATCGTTTCCGATAGAGTATCAAGCACAGGTGCTAATGATTTACAAGGTCCACACCAAGGTGCCCAAAAATCCAATACAACTGGAATTTCTGATTGTAATACTTCTTCTATGAATGTTTTATCTGTTACAGCTTTTACTGACATTTTAATCTCCGATTATGTAATCTATATTGTTACGCACTATACATTCAAAGTATAGACAATACAAGGCTTTATAGCACGCTATCATATTACCATAATTTTACAAGAATATGTCCACAACAATGCGGTTTTCACAGCCTTGTCTGGATATATTTTTTCCATCAAGGATTTATATATAGACAACTGTTTGATGTAAACCTCTGGCACATTAGCAACATCATCAGGCGCAGGACGATTTGATTTAAAATCAATAATCCACACCGTATCGTCTCGCACAACCAATCTGTCAATTATACCAGATATCGGCGAGTCTTTTCCGTCAACATTTACAATGCCCGATACAGGGACTTCCGCCTTTGACGCGTTATCAAACAGGTAGTCATATTCTTTCAAAACAGTTAATATTTCACACGACCATTGTTCTTGTATAGCATCGCTTAAATCAAGAGCAGAAGAAGACAAGTAATTATGCAAAGCATCCTCTCTTTTTTCTGCCGTTAGTTTTGGTAATATTTCCAACGCCCTATGCATCACATTACCACGCTTAAATACATCTATACCCTTATCATCTTTTGCCAATGGGGACGGTGAAGGTAGCCCTTCGTGTTCCATAATACGGCTAGGGGCAAGGGGGCGTGTTGTTGCCGACTCTGCTGTTGCATTTGTAAACGCCCAATCAGGTGTTTCATATATTTTAGACTTAATATTATGCTTTTGGGTTACAGTTTTTTTCTCAACACTTTGTTCTGTTTCATACACATAGTGGGCACGACCAAACGATTTTTTTTCCTGTACCACATCCATCCATATATCACCGTAATTCCTAGTTAATGGTATATAATTTGTTGGCTGAACATCTAATTTTTCCATGCCTTTTTTCAAAAAATCATACCAAGTATCTTCTTCAAAATCTTTGCCTTCATCCCGACTACCCATACCACCACAAATAAGAATATCTTCCGCCCGGGTCATACCCACATAGAGCAAGCGTAAGAATTCTTCAAAGTTTCGTTTTTTAAGCTTTGAGGCAATAACACTAGGTGATAAAATTTCATTTTTATAGTGCTTAGGGTTTGACGAAAACCACAGGCAATACTCTCCCGTATCAGACCACATAAAGCCTTTTGGATTTTGTGGCTTTTTAAAACAATCAGGCATAATCACAACAGGCGATTCTAGCCCTTTAGAACCGTGAACAGTCATAATGCGAACTTCTTCTTTTTCGCCTTTGTCGCTGTCTCTTTTGATTTCGCTTTCTGTCATATTTAAATATGCAATAAAGCTCTGCAAAGTTGCAGGATTATTTTGCTCAAAAGTCATAGAAAGATTTAACAATTCACCGATAGGCTCATCTGCCTCCACACCCAATCTGCTACGGAACGCACGCCACCCAGACATAGGGGTTATGCCAAGCACACTGCCTAATGGACATATACTGTTAAGGATAGAATTTAGCGTTTCAAATGGGCGTGCGTAGTCTGCTTTTCTTAACGCGTCGTTTAGATAATTAACAACCGTAGAAAATTGCCCCGTCGCCTCATTATGCCCACGCAAAGATTGCCATAGGCTTTTCTTGCCTCTTGCCCCTGCAAAGCTAAACAACATTTCATCTGTCATGCCAATCAGTGGCGTTTTTAACAAACACGCTAAATTCAAATCATCAACAGGCATAATCATAAACTGTAATAATGCAACCAAATCCTCTACGGCAATTTGCTCCATAAGGTTCATTCTGTCCGCACCAGCCACCTCAATATTGCGTAATTTCAAAGCACGAATTAAAGACACCACAAATACGGAGCGACTGCGGACTAATACCATAATATCGCCTGCAGTAATTGTGTGGTTTTTAGACGGCAACTGTGTGCCAATCAAGCGATGGATATGCTCCGCTATTTCATCGGCTAATACGACCTGTGCCTTTAAATTCATGTTTTTTAAATGCGTGCCAGTATTTACAAGCATTGGTAATACTTCCACACGCCCTGCTTGTCCCAAACGCATTGCTTTATGGACTGGATTGCCTGCAAAGCTATCGCTTAAAGAGGCGTCAACCATATCTAAGACAGCTGATGTAGAGCGGAATGATACATTAACAGGCACATCTTCAAATACCATGCCTGCCTCTTGTGCTTTTATGTGAAATTCATTTTTGGAATCAATAAAACCCTTAGGATCTGCCCCTTGGAAAGAATAAATAGATTGCTTTTCATCGCCTACGGCAAAAATCGTATGGTGGGCATCGCTTGAACCATCAAAAAAAGGCTCTAACAAATTTTTCATAATATTCCATTGCTCAGGACTGGTATCTTGAGATTCATCAAGCAACACATGGGCGTGTCCACGGTCTGTTTTGTGCAACACCCATGGGGCGATAGTTTCATCTTTTAACAAGCGGTCAGTGGCAATAATAATATCAGAAAAATCTAAGACATTTTTTTGCTTTTTAATGCGTTCATATATTGTAATAAACTTATCTGCAATACGGTACATCGCTGATGTCTGTTGCGCTAGGTTAACCGTGTTTGAATTTGCACTGTATACATCATACGCATTTTGTATAGGTACAAGTAACATCTCATTGTCCGCTTTAAAGAGTTTGCAGGTTTTTGATAATGTAGCCCCCTCACCAAACATAGCCCTATTAAAAAGTTCAATATCATTGGTCTTTTGCCATTGTAATAACGCTTGTCTTCTAGCGGTTGTACTTTTGCCCTCGTCCCCCTTGAGATTCCAGATATGCTTATCTAGAGCACTTTTGCACTCCGCACTTGCTAGTGTGTTTTTGTACTCTTGCACAACATCAGCTGATATTGCTGATGGGCTGACATTTAAGCCCTTACACAATGCTAAAATAGAATTTTCTACGCCACCATGGTGTTTAAATAATGCATTGAATTTTTCCCTTGCCCCCACGATACTCATTAAGTCCTTATCAAAATCTTTTCCGCCTGATATCAAAGCTCTAATTTCTAGGGACGCAAGAAGACTATCGTCATCAACCAATATGGTCGTTGCCTGTTTCATTATCACACTTGTGTTTTCTAGAATTTGGAAGCCTTTAGGTATCTTTGCCTCAAACGGAAAACGCCCTAATAAGGATTGGCAGAAACTATGAATTGTTTGGATTTTTAAACCACCCTTAGCGTCTAGCACAGACGCAAATAATTGACGCGCTTTTCTTAAATTATCAGCCGTCGGTTCAGCCCCTAAAACTTTATACAAAATATCTTTTAAATCGCTATCCTCACAGACTGCCCATTTCGTGAGACTGTCATTAATACGGTTAGACATTTCACTCGCCGCCGCCTTAGTATATGTAATGGCAAGAATATTTTCAGGATACACATCATCGCATAATAATAGTCGCAAAACACGACGCACCAATACGGTTGTTTTCCCAGCACCTGCCGACGCAGATACCCACGCACTTGTGCTAGGGTCAGACGCAACAAATTGTGAATGCATCACTGAATTTAATAAAGAATTCTGTTCTGTCATTTTAAGAATTTCCCTTGCTGTCATTATCCCTATCTTCGCTATCATCAATCAAGCCCCATTCTTTTTCACGCATAAGATGGGCGTAATCATTATAAACAGCGGTTCTTTTTTCTTGAAAATATGGCGTACTTTGTTCAGCGTAGTCATCAATTAAAATATTAAGTTTTGCCAAAGTTGTATCAATGATTGCGTCTAGAGGATTTTTTTCATTCGCATATTTTTTCACTTTGAAATTTGGCTTACATTCCCAAATTTCAACTTGCTCCACACGATAACTCGGCACATCTGGAAATGCGCCTTTTTCTAACATATACGCCTCAAGTGTTAATTGCGGAGCGTCGCCACTTTGTACTTTTTTCTCGCCAATTGCACTACCAGTTTTATAATCTACAATGATAGAATACCTATCGTTTAAGACTTCAATTCTATCAGCTGTGCCTGATATATTAAACGCACTACCCTTAGGAGTTTTATACGCAAGCGTTGCTTTTCTCTCTGTTATAACGCTGGATATATTATCGTTACGGCTTATACATTCTTGTATAAAGAGTTCAGCGACTTTTACAAATGTAATCCACCAAAAACTTTTGACTTCAGGGATTTTTATTAATTGCCCAAAATGCTTGCGTCCAAGAGCAATCAGTTCCCCTAACATATCAGAGGTTATTTGTTCTGGATGATTGTTGATAAATTCTTCAAACACTGCGTGGAAGATGTTTCCTTTTAATGCAGGGTTTAGCGTACCCCACAAATTATCACTGTTATGCAGTCCCAATATGTGTTTGCAATAAATTTGATACGGGTCCTCTATCCAAGTTTGAATATTTGTAACTGATAATCCTGTTGGGCGTGCCGATACGGGAGGCGTAGGCATCGGAACACTGATACGCACAGCGTCAATTTCACTATTCGTTGGCTTGTCTAGCATAATGGATAAATCAGAATAATTAAACGACAGTGTTGGCAATGTGTCAAAGCCACTTGCCTTTGCAACCGCATCAAAGCGTTGCCACCATCTTGATGGGATTGTTTGCTTGCCATCTTCTTTGGCACTCCGACTAAAGACAACGCGTTCTCCATTGCACGCACTAATGAAATCATTGCCTGCCACACCAACGGACGCATCAACAATAGGCAACCCCACTTGCCCTGCCATTGCCCTAGACAACCACGCATCAACTGATAATTTTCCTGGCAAAATGCCTTCGTTCATACCACCAATAATCATCGTGTTCACATTTTGTAAGCGTGCTTCAAGGGGTCCCCAAATAAATAACCTTGGGTGCAGACCTATTGTTTTACGCACTGTTTTTCCGCCTAATAAACTTGTGAATGATGTTGCGTAATCGCTAATATTTATCACGGATACTTCACCAGCGTGTGTTAATATTTCAGACATACAATCTGCCAAAGTATTACCGTCATCTTTATCCCACAGGCTATCCACCGACGACAAACTTTCACACACTTCAATATGTGCGCGCACAATATCTTTAAAGCTTGCGTGCGTTTGCAACAATGGTACAAATAATTTTTGCAAGCGTTTCAACATTGCAATGGCATCGTCCGCACGGTCTCTGTATGGGCTGTGAAATGTAAATTTATTATCTTTTTGTCGGAGAATATGAGCGATAATATCCTCAATCCCACCCACGCCATAATATCCACGCAGACCAAATATTTCCAGCCCCTGTGCCGTGCGATTAAATTCGCCCAATTCCATACCTAAAGTGCAGTGCGGGTGCTTTAGTAAATCCGCAATAGATTGAACGGAAAAATCCCCCTCTATCACTTGCAATACCAGTTGCATAAAAAGGGCTGGCGGTGTTGTGCTAAGCGGTTGACCTGAACTATCATCTACATCAATGTTCCATCGTTTCAGCAAAGATATGACCATACGAGATAATCGCCTGTCTGCTGTCATTAAAGCACAAGTCTGACCTTCGGTTTCAACAGCCTCTCGCATCATCAATGCAATGGACATACTTTCTTGATGTATCGTGTCAGATACAGAAAAATGCAGGTTTGAAAATCCAGAACTTGGCGGAGGATTTTTCCTCCACCCAATAGTGTCTTTTGCCGATAGAAACACAGACTTAAACACATGAGCTCTATCATTATTTTTTTCATCATTGTCTTTTGAGCCAATAGTTTCAATATTTTCCACACCGACACTATCAACAAAATTCTGTAAAGTGTTCATTGGGTGCGTTGCATCTTGAGCGATATTTTCTTGCTCTCTAGCCGTTAAACTTGTATCATACCCTGCTATTAAAACCGTTCCTTTTTCACGGCACGCAACCGTTTCCATTATACGAGATATAACTGGATAATTTGCAGTCGCACCTACTAGGAAAATATTTTCATCACAGGTTTTTAGGTATGTATTCAATGCATTCAAGCATTCGGACTTATATTGACCAATATCTAATATATTTTTAGATTCTAAATGGGCGTTCCACGCAGGGTACACAAATTTCAAGAAGGCTAAACTATACCCCCAATGCTGTGCATAATCGCCATCTTCAAACAGCGTTTCAAATTTTGTAAAACTAGATTCAAACATAGAAATTTTATCAAACAAAGCCCCTAAATCATCGGCAGACGCTAGTGCCATAGACAGGGATATTCCTTCGCCCTGCATGGCGTAAAATCTTGTAATAATATCGCTCAACCAAAATCGGCGGTATAGCCCATCAACGGGCTGGGAAATAGTTTCGCTTTGTAAAATAGAATGCATTTCAGCAATATCGTCGCCATCGCCCAAAGTTTTAATCACAGGCATTAGTGTTGGATAGCCATCGGTGTGGCGCAGAATTTCTGCTTGCAAAGCCTTGCCCAGTCGCCGTGTAGGCACATAAATAATCGCATCAGACATAGAGGGTAAATCTGTTATTTTATCTATAACAGATTGCAAAAAATTATATCCTGTTGGAACTGTAAATATTTTTCCCACTACAAAACGCTACTTTCAAATAAAGCATTCGTTTTTTCCACATCATTGGGTGTGGAAATATGATACCAATCGCCCTTATGAATACAGCCCTTTAATCTGCCCTGCTCTAACAATTTATTATAAATTACATTCAGGGAAAATGCTCCCTCAGGCGTGCCATTAAATGTATTCTTGCGTAATATTTGCACACCAGAAAATACATAATTGCCTGTAGCATCACGCACTAAAGTTCCGTCTTTATTAATAGAGAAATCCCCACTGCCCACATAGCCAGTTGCGTTTTCTATTGGTACTAACAATAACAACCCGTCCATCGTATCATCAAATATACGCACCATATCACGCATAGAAGCATCTGCATTTATAATAATGGAATCCGTATTGGCAACAAAGAAGGCCTCGCCCAAAAGTGGTAAGACATTTTTTACGCCCCCTCCTGTTTCCAAGCGGTCTGGTTCTACAAAGACAGTGGCTGTTTTTTTGTTTTTGAAATGTAGCTCTACTTGTTCCGATAAATACCAAGCATTAACCACAAATTTTTCAACACCTGACGCCTCGAAGCTAGCAACAATATAATCAATCTGTGCTTTCCCACCAATACTTAATAAAGGCTTAGGGCAGTTATCGGTAAGGGGGGACATACGAGAACCAAGTCCTGCTGACAACAACATTGCTTGATTTATAATATTTTTTTTATCGCCTGCCAATTTTGGCTTGGGTTGCTTGAACATAATTTATACCCTAAAAACTTTTAATTTGTTTTGTAATCTGTCTTGCCAATCACTGTTACCGCTAAAGGACATGGTACGACTGTCTCCGCAATCTGTAAAGGATATATGCAATGTTCTATCAGGCAGATAGCAATCCGCGCGCTCTGCCCATTCAATCAAACAGACGCCGTTATCAAATGCCTCTTCTATACCCAATTCCCAAACTTGGTCAGCCTGTTCTAAACGATACCAATCCATGTGCCATATGTCACAGCCAACGGATGTGTTCGTATATGTTTGCACTAATGTAAAAGTAGGGCTAGGCACAACAGTATCCTTGCCACAGGATTCTCGAATAATTTCCCTAGATAATGTAGTTTTTCCTGTCCCCAAATCCCCTTGCAAAGCAATAACATCCCCAACTTTACAGACGGATAATAGGGCTTTTGCAACAGAAGACATTTTATCTAATGTGATATTAGGCAGAGTAGAAAAAGGCACTTTTATTTCCAATATTTTATTATAAACATACTAAGCATTATCATACTCTAACTGCCTTATAAATAAAAGAGCTTAAGTATGAACTATAAGGATAATTTTAATTTTTCTAAATGTTCAAAATAAGCTTCTGTTTCACCTTTTTCAGCAAGCTCAATTGTAGATAAGGTTTTGTAATATTCTTTTTTGCTTATCTGCCCTGAAGCCATCTCTAAATATTCCCTAGCCTGCCCCCAAATACCTGCCCCACAAGACATATAGGACAATGCCAATTTACCATAGACATTACTATCTTTTTTCATGATTTTGCTTGCATCTCTGTAATCTGCTAATGCCATAAAAGAGGCAAAAGCTTCAAAACCTTTTAATAATACAATGTCGTGGGTTTTCACCCATGCATTTGTCATATTTTTCACAGCCACATTTTCAGAAAACGCGACAGATAATAAGGCTTTTTCTACTAAGGCGGTTTCAGGCTTTATCATTTTAGCTTTTTCGCCCAAGTCAATTTGAGCCACCGCCTCATCATAAGTTTTTTGCTTCTTAGCAAAGGCGACGAATGCCCAGCCTTGCAAAACATCGTATTCTATTTGAGCTTCTAACACTAGATTGATAATATTCGCATCATTTGTTTCGTATAAAATATGCCCTGCAATATCCGCAATAGATGTAGAAATGGATTTGCGATATTCTATTAAGGCATTCATTAAATCTCCCTCTAAAACATATGCCTGTATCGTCATTAGAACCACGGTGTCGTGATTATGCCCTAAAGTTTTTCTGCTACGCTTGATGGCTTTATGTAAACTTTTAACATCTTTATTATAAAATGCCGTGTGCCCATCCCATACATTTTGCAACGCTATTTTTTGCTTTTCTTTTTCAAGACGCGAAAAATAGGCTTTTGGTGCATTCATTGAAAATGACGAAAGCTTAGATATTTTCCATACAACATATAAAGAAGCCAAAAAAATCATTATAAAAGCGGTTGCCGACATATCAATGTAATATCCAACCAATACAATATTTACATAACCGTCCATCTTAGACAAATAAAAACTAATCGCAATTACGATCGCTAGCTTTAAAATAGTGAAAAGAGCTTTCATTATTCAGCACCCAACAAAATATTTAAAGCATTAATTGTATCAAGTCTTGCCTGTGCAAAGCCAGCCCAAGCATTTAATGTTTTGTTCTCATAGGCAAGTGCCATATCAATCGCTCCTTGTAAATCCCCATTATCCATTAAGTTTATAATCGCGTAAATATCAGTAAAGGGCTTTTGCGTGTCTACGCTGGCATCTATTTTAGCAACATAAATTACAGATTGAATACGCGTAAATATTTTATCCATAATTGTTTTTGCATTTTTATCCCCCATGAATGGCGTTAATATACGCGCGTTGTCTTTTAGGTATGCCGTTAAATATTTTTGTGTTTTTATGCCATTTTTATTTTTACGAACCACCGCTAATGCATTCAATGTTTTTTTATTCTTAGACTGGCTCATCGTCAAATCATAAGACGATAATAAAATAGAATAAGGTTCGCCGACTAAAGCTACAGATGTTATTTGGCGTATTAATAGTTTCTTTTCATTAAAAGATCCAAGCCAAGCATTAGTTTGCCCCTGAAATTTTAAAATTGTAGCGTTTACAGTTGTGATTTTATCATCAATGGATTGCAATCCCTGACTATTGCCCTGAATACGACCATTCATATCCAATGCTTTGCCGTCTATAACCTGTAATGACGACATCACTGCATTCTTTAAATCCGCTAAGTTTTCCTCATTCGCCTCAATCATTGGTTTGTAGGCTGTTTGACTTTTATACACATACCCTTGCCATAACGGCACGCTCAAAGCTAAGACAACCGCTACGCAAGACAGTCCTAACGACACCATAGGTACTATAGATTTATTTACTTTAGGCGGGGAATAATTTTGTGTGTTTGCCTTTGGTGCCTTATTTTCAGACCTAGAAACTCTTTCACTAGCCTCTTCTATTTTTTTGGCTATAAGGGTAGGTGCCACAGTATTGTCCATGTCGCCGATGTCTATAAATTGGGCAATCTCAACCATACGGTTACTAGGAATCTTATTACGCTCTTTCCACCCCTGAACAGTGGAAATAGCCACATTTAATTTTGTGGCTGTTAGGTGAATGCCCCCTAGTTTTTCAATAATATCTTGTGCATTTATAGAGTGCATAGCCATTCCTTATCCCTTAAATATAACCGCTGTATTACACGCTAAGCTCAAAAGAAGTCAATGTGTTATTTTGGTAAATAGAGTTCTATTTTTTCAATAACATCAGCCTGTGTTGGATAGTCTGCCACAATGACTTTACAGCCTAATTCAGATACCTTTTGTGCAACAGCATCGCTTAAGGCAAAGACTATCACATTTTTTATGTCCCTGTCTAGTTTATGCATACGTACGGTGTCTAAAAATATGTCCGCCGTACGCGGAGACATCAAAATAATAGCAGAAATACTGGATTTTTCAATGTACGCCTGTACTTTTTCTGATAAGCGTACGGAAGGTACGGCTTCATACAACGCTTGGCGTTTTACCGTGTAGTTATGGGCATTTAATAATGCAGACAAGTCTTTTGCAACAACACTTCCCGCACCATGATACAAAGCACCGTTCAATGGATTGGCATGCTCTTTAATAGTCTCGCTCAAGTACATAACATCGCCTTGCGAAATGTAAACATTTTCAAAGCCAGCGTTTTTTGCTTCCATACCAGTAGCATCTCCCACTGCGTAAACTGGTAAATTTGCCTTACCGCCATTGTGTAAATATGCCCGCACACCATTGGCAGATGTAAAGATAACCGCTTGGCAACCCTCAATGTCTAAATCAACTGTATTATAGGTAATATTTAACAAAGGGTCTACAAAAGTGTCGTAGCCTTTTTCGCTTAAGCTTGTTAAAAAATAACTCGCATCTTGCGTTGGGCGTGTAATCCATATTTTTTTGTTTGTGTGTTTTGTCATTTTTTTACCACCTACATGCGGTCAAAATCATCGCCCATATATTGGCGTAACTCTTGCCCTACACTTTTGCCCATTTCCATAGCGTTTTCTATAGAACTTGTTTTTGTAATACGCTTTGTTCTTCCGCCATCTGTCGTAGAGGCAAAGGCATGCAATGTAACAGTGTCTCCATCAATAATCGCTCGCCCGCCGACTGGTGTTTTACAAGTGCCGTCTAGGGCTTTTAACATAGCACGCTCAACTGAAACGCTCACGGAACTTTTCTCACAATTAATAGGCGTGAGCATTGCGTTAATATCATCTCTATTACTCGCACATTGAACAATAATCGCCCCTTGCCCAACGGCAGGTGTGAATGCATCAGCACATAAAATTTCTGTGGCAACCGATTGCATGCCCAAGCGATTTAATCCAGCCAGTGCCAATAGGGTGCCGTCCACTTCGCCTTGTTCTAATTTACGTAGTCGGGTTTGCACATTGCCCCTGAACACCACGACTTTAAAATCTGGGCGTTGCTCTAATAACAAGGCTTGTCTGCGTAATGAGGTCGTACCAATAGTTGCCCCTTGTGGCATATCGACAAGGCTTGTTGCGTCTTTAGAGATAAACACATCACGCACATCTTCCCTTGGTAATACGCAAGCAATGTGTGTGCCGACAGGTAGGATAGTTTCAACATCTTTAAGGGAATGGACGGCAATATCACAACGACCATCTAATAAAGCAATGTCTAGTTCTTTGGTAAACAAGCCCTTGCCACCAATTTCAGACAACCGCTTGTCTAATACAATATCGCCTGTTGTAACAATAGGAACAATCTCCACAACCAAATCGTCGTGATAGCTTTCCAGTAAATCTTTTGTAAGATTTGCCTGCATCATAGCAAGGGGGGACTGGCGTGTGCCTAATTTTATATGCGTACTTTTATTCATGCGCCACTGTATAATATTTTTGCTTTAAAGGCTAGTAAAACACGCCTATGCTTGAAAAAATATCCACTTTGATATATAAATGAATAATACAAAAAAGGAATACACATTTGCAAAAACCAAAAATCATATTAGGCATTGAATCATCGTGCGATGAAACAGCGGCGGCAGTGGTGACTTCGGACAAAATTATTATGTCTGATGTTGTGTATTCTCAAATAAAAGAACATGAAGATTTTGGCGGTGTCGTACCAGAGATTGCCGCACGGTGTCATCTTGAGGCAACGCCATGGGTTCTGCAGAAAGCTCTTGATGATGCAGGCATCACTGTGGACGATTTAGATGCGGTATGTGCCACGGCAGGTCCTGGTTTAATTGGTGGGGTTAATATTGGTTTACAAACAGCAAAAGCTATTGCTTATAGTAAAAACATTCCTTTAATTGGTGTGAACCATTTAGAAGGACACGCCTTAACCGCACGCCTTACTAATAATGCACAGTTTCCGTTTCTTTTACTATTAGTCTCTGGGGGGCATACGCAGTTGCTCATCGTAAAGGGTGTGGCAGATTATGAAGAAATCGGCAACACATTAGACGATGCTTGCGGAGAGGCATTTGATAAAACGGCTAAGATTTTAGGCGTCGGTTATCCAGGGGGGCCTGCACTGGAACAGCGCGCTAAACTTGGCGATGCTTCCGCGTGGGATTTGCCTATTCCAATGAAGGGCAAGCATAATTGTGATTTTTCTTTTTCAGGACTAAAAACACGCGTGCGGTATTTATTTGATAATAACAGTCCTATGTCTGAACAAGATGTTTCTAATATGTGCGCGTCGTTCCAAAACTCCGTCGCGCAGTCTTTAGAAAATCGTGTGGCTAGGGCTATGGAATTATTCAAACAGCAATTTGATTTAGTAAAACCTGATTTCATTGTGGCGGGTGGTGTGGCGGCGAACGGTCATATTAAGCACACTTTAAATACAACCGCACAAAGAGCAGGATTTTCCTTTTGTGTTGCCCCTGCTAAGTTATGCACGGACAATGCGGTCATGATTGCTTGGGCGGGCATTGAAAATTTATTAATGGGTAATGTTTCAAGTTTAGATATGCCCGCATACTCTAGATGGCCCTTAAAAGAATTGTCTTTAAACAAGGCGCCTGAAGGTATGAAATAATAACGCTAGTTTAAATATCACCTTAGACCATCAACAAAAATTACAATACGCAAAAAATAGCATCAAAAAAAAGGTATGAAAATGACACAAAATTTAAAGATTACAGTATTAGGCTCTGGTGCTTGGGGAACAGCAATTTCTGCACATGCACACAGAAAAAACCATACTGTTAAATTGTGGTGTCGCCGTGAAGAAGTTGCACACGATATCAATGAAAATTGTGAAAATTCTCAATACTTAAAAGGCATCAATCTAAAAGGTATAACAGCCACGAGCGATATTGCCTGTACAGCAGAGGCGGATATAGTTTGTGTGGTTGTGCCGAGTCAGCATATGCGTACAGTATTATCTAGTGTTAAAGTTACCGATAATACGCCTCTTGTATTATGTTGCAAGGGTGTGGAATTAGACAGCTTAAAACTTATGGCGACGGTGGCTAAAGAGCAAGTTCCCAATGCTAATATTATGGTGCTTTCAGGTCCTACCTTTGCCATAGAAGTTGCCAAACAATTACCAACCGCCGTTACCATTGCAGGCACAAATACAGACAGCGTTTGCGACGCATTGTCTAGTCCCACTTTCCGTATATATAAAACCGAGGATATTATCGGTGCAGAAATCAGCGGTGCGGTGAAAAATGTCATGGCGATTGCCTGTGGCATTGCTTGTGGAAAAGAATTTGGCGATAATGCAAAGGCTAGCCTTATTACTCGTGCTTGCGCAGAAATATCTCGTCTTAGTCAATCTATGGGGGGCAAGGCTGACACAGTTTTACAACCGTGTGGTATGGGCGATTTAGTGCTGACATGCTCTTCTACTCAATCGAGAAATATGTCCTTTGGTATTGCACTGGGGCAAGGCAAAAGTGGGGCTGAAATTTTAGCCTGTCGTAGCAGTGTTACGGAAGGCGTTCAAAACACAAAAAGCATATATGCATTGGCGGAAAAAATGGGCGTGGAGATGCCAATTGTAAGTACTATAAATGATATTTTATATAAGAGTAAAAATGTGGAAGACAGCATAAATTTATTGCTAAATCGTCCACAGAAATAACATATAAATCCTCTAATTTATAACAATAAATAAAGTATTACAGCAACAAAAAAAGACCGTATTTTACTGCGGTCTTTTTTATGTTTTTTCTAAAATATTAAGCTTAATTTCTGCCCATGCTATCAAAGAAATCATTATTGTCTTTTGTACCTTTTAACTTCGTTAATATAAAGTCTAAAGCCTCAATATTGTTAGATGGTAGGATACGGCGTAATACCCACATTTTAGATAAGATATCTTTATCAACAAGTAATTCTTCCTTACGCGTGCCAGATTTTTCAATATCAATAGCAGGGAACATACGCTTGTCAGAAATTTTTCTATCCAGCACAAGTTCCGAGTTACCTGTACCTTTAAATTCTTCAAAGATAACCTCGTCCATACGAGAGCCCGTATCAACCAATGAGGTCGCAATAATCGTTAATGAACCACCGTCCTCAATGTTACGAGCCGCACCAAAGAAACGCTTAGGGCGTTGTAGAGCGTTAGCATCAACCCCCCCTGTAAGCACTTTACCAGAACTTGGAATAACCGTGTTATAAGCCCGACCAAGTCTTGTAATTGAATCTAGCAAGATAACCACATCACGCTTTGCTTCTACTAAGCGTTTTGCTTTTTCTAATACCATTTCCGTTACTTGTACATGGCGAGACGCAGGTTCATCAAAAGTAGATGCAACCACTTCGCCTTTTACAGAGCGTGCCATATCAGTTACTTCTTCAGGTCTTTCATCAATTAAAAGAACCATCAAATATACTTCAGGATGATTTTCTGTAATAGCATGTGCAATGTTTTGCATCACAGTTGTTTTACCCGTTCTTGGCGGGGCAACAATTAAAGAACGCTGACCTTTACCGATTGGAGCAACAAGTTCAATAACACGGGTTGTCATATCTTTTTTCTTGTCGTCATTACCTTCAATTTCAAGATTTAGTTTTTCCGTTGGATATAACGGCGTTAAACTATCAAAATTAATACGGTGGGTGTTTTTACTAGGCTCGTCAAAATTAATAGCGTTTAATTTTGATAATGAAAAATAGTTTTCGCCTTCGCGTGGAGATTTAATTTCCCCTTCGACAGTATCGCCTGTACGCATTGCAAATTTTCTAATTTGATTAGGCGATACATAAATATCATGTGGACCTGCTAAAAAATTAGATTCCTTAGAACGCAAGAATCCAAAGCCATCAGATAGAACTTCTAATGTGCCTTCGCCAAAAATAGGATCTCCATTTTCAGCAACTGTTTTAAGAATAGAGAACATTTGTTCTTGTGAACGCAATGTGGCAGCATCTTCAATGCCCATCTCTTCAGCTTTGATTAACAAATCTTTAGGCTTCAAAGCTTTTAAATCTTTAATATGCATTTTTTTTCGTTTCTTTTGGTGATTACAAAAATAAAGGAATTTATAACTGTGTCGTTATAATGTTTACTTTTATAGGGTGAAAATAATATTTATGTTCATTTTATTCAGT
>OFHS01000955.1:0-32791 GCA_900245855.1 Calvadosia cruxmelitensis
TTCTTGTTCTGTAAATAAGGCTTATAAAAATGTTTGAAATGTAAAATCTAGCCTGTACTATCGTTTATATATCTTTAATAAAACTTCTATCATCATCATCATCATCATCATCAAACAGACAGATGTTTGTGAAATATAGATATAGCTAATTGGAAGTTTGCACCATAAGAATTATTTTCTCATCTCAAAAGCCAAATGTTAACAGTTGTTATGCAACATGTAAGCTGATTGAAAGCTCACAATTTATTGTGATCAAAATATCATTAATCATTATTGTTCACAATAAACAGCAAAGAAGTTGATATCTTACTTGTTTGTTTTGCGGTAAGGATGACAAATTCAAACCTTAGTAATAACCTGCATTTGCACCATGAGAATGTATTGAAAATGCAGTATTTTGTTGTCTTGAATGTATTGCTCTTTTTGAATAGATTCCTTCCTAAACTCACGCTGGCAGCGCTAAACAAAACGTTGGAAGATTATGGATTTCAAAGACCAACTCATAGCAATGAAAGTGATATAAAATGTAATTAGTAATTGTAATTTATGAGCACTGTGCTGCTATGTTTATATTTCACATGCCATGCCTTCATCAGTGTTTTGCTATAAGACTGATTCCATAGAAATCTGAAATGGCTTGTCAAATGTAAATATTTAACAGCCAAGACAGAGTTTCAAATCAGTGTTGGGCAGCACCATGTCTTTGTCATGACGAACACAGGAGTCTCTATGCTCCATCTGTTTTATGGACACCCTAGCTCTGTATATCTCTCAGGTATGGTAGCTTTTTCCTTTATCTTTGGAAGGTATGCAGTACTGGGTTATACTGAGCTATTAATTTCTGAAAGCAGCTTGTAGACTGTAATCGTAAACAATTTTTCAGAAAATACATTTATTTTGAGTTACGAAATTTCTTGCAAGCAATTGCAAATACGGTATATTGATTAAGATATTTGACTCAAATATAAACAAGATCTCCTTCTGTTTGATTTATGATGATGATTTTCACTCTTTGTTCTCTGCTTTTGTATAGATTTGATGCCTATGGCAAGAAGTTATGTTACTGTATTTCTTGCATTGACATTTCGCTGATATGCTGTTGCATTTCTCACCAGACCTCATGAAAGATGGATCCATTCAATTTGGTGAAGCTTCCATCAAAGTTGCAGAGACAGATCTGGCTATCAAAGTGCCAGACATTCTCTTTTTTGATAATGTGCAGGTTTGTTCCAACACTGTTTAACGTTTAGTAGATATAAGCTCATGCAGCATGCTCACTGGACTATAGCGGCTAGCGCTGTGAATATACTTTAAACTGGGTTCTTGTTAACAAATCCATCACAGGGTTAAGCTTTCACAGTATCCATATTGAACGAGGAGTATACTGACTGAAGTAGTTTCAGTTGCAATGCATGGGTTCTTTTTCTGATCCATCCAGTTGTTACTTTGAAGGCATTACCAGCAAAAGTAGAAAAACTTAAAGAACGATTAAAAAACTTTTCTTGTCAACAGCTAACAACACACAATTTTCTATTCTGTTTTTATTAACATGTCTTCTTTCCATTCTGCCCATCAAGCTTGAATTGGCAAGTTTGAGTCTAACATTGTGTTGGGTGTCACAAAACCCTGATGTCCTCGGTGAAAAATAGGAAGAACAAAAAACATTATTGTGGTGCAATTTCAGACTCACAAATGAATAGTGCTATTCCAAGGCAGGTGATTGTGCTGCTATTTTGCAAAACAGAAATACAAACGATTACAGTATAGCCAATGCATGTTGAGAACTTCTGAAGCTAGACACAACCACTTTATGTACAGTACTAGAGTAAGCTGTGCTCAATACAAACTTAACTTGTCAACCTTAAATTTCCCTGCATTCATTTATTTTGCATAACTAGAATACCTCTTTTGATAAAGCAAGTTGCTTACTAAATTTTCTACAGCTGAAAATCATGTTATATGCTTTCAATCAGTGCAATATAATTCTACTATGTATGACTTCCTTACTTTGTTACTTCCTGCAGCACATCAAAATAATGGAAGACATGCTGAAGGATTTTCTGCTTGGAGAACATTTGCTACTGATGGGGAATCAGGCAAGTTCATGTAAACTATTTTTAATAAAAACATTGAAAACTGCTAGTTGTGCATCATACTCCATCTTTCTTGTCTAATGATTTGGTGTGATGTTGTTAATGGAACAGTGTGGAATTGATTGTGGATTATAATCATGTTGATGGTTTAAACTTATATGAAACTTAAACAACTTTTTCTAATGTTTTTCTTATTAGAGTTCTAATTAAATATTTCAAACCTGAGCATATATTAGACTTACTGGTTTAATTACATGCTTCAGGAGACCTTGGTTATTTCTTTGTGTTTATTTATTTGGCAGTAAGTGTTAGGGAGATACTAAATCCAACATGCAATTGAGAAATGACTTTGATCAACTTATGTTTGGTTAATTGACGTATTTTAATTTACAGTACGATGAAACCTGTCTTTAATGGTCACCTATATGGAACCTGAGGAAAATGACCTTTAGAGCCAGGTGGCCTTTCTGTCCAGGTTGATTTCTATAGAAATTATTATTTTGGGGTTATGAAGAATGGCCATTATACGCAAGTGGCTGACTGCTCTATAGAGATGACCGCTAGTACAGGTCTGACTGTACTCATGTTGGCTGTATTTACTGACGACATGGTAGTCAATCCTCTCTGGTGTTCTGTGGCTTAGCAAGTGCATGTAGGTGCATTCAGCCTTGCTTCAATGATGTAATTGCTCAGCTGTTTCTTTGAATGATTGCAGGGTGTTGGGAAGAACAAAATCGTCGATAGGTTTTTGAATTTGCTTAACAGACCAAGAGAATATATCCAACTGCACAGGTTAGCATACAGTTTGATCCATCACCTGATTACCTCAAACATATGAAACGATAAATTGCACTGGGTTTTTCCCTAAGTAGTGCTCTTTTGAACTGCATATTGTAAACGATTGCTACTTTGAAGTACCATCGTATTTGTTTAGTCAAGATCATTGGTTTGGGCTTTTAAAGCATCTTCATTTGACATGCAGATAGTTTACACTTTGAAGACACTGACACTTTGTTTTGGAAAGGTCACAAACGCTTGTTTCCTGATTGTTGCTATGTTGATATTAACTACATGAGTTCACTACAGGAAAGACTGTCACAAAGACCCAAAGGACCAAAGAATGGATATTTGGCATTTAAGAGACCATTTGGGGGTAGTCTAATAGTCTAGGTAATAACATGAAACGGGTAGTTGTTCAGACTGGATTGTGCCTTCAAAGACATTTCTAAATGGAAGAGTAATGATTGAGTATTGTGAAAAGCCCAAATTGCTTACATATGCACAGTATGCATTATAACTAAGCTTGTAATGATGCAGTTTATGATGCCACATGTAAATATTTACCGTGTCAGTGAACAATGACTCTGACGAGTATTAAGCAATAATAATTATAATGTATTTATTATTTTACTGTCGCTCGTATTCAGCTGAGTACAAATCATTACAACGACTAAACAATGAAGATATGTTTTACATAATTCCGAGAATGACAATGCCAAGTAGTATTTTTACAAAAATCATCTAATTGCAATACGCAATATCTAGACACAGGCTACACTGTTGAAAGGATTTTTTTGATTTGAGAAAAGCTTTTGTAATGCTGTAGTCTTGTGCAGTGTAGTCTCGTTAATATCACTATCATTTTCCCGCCACAAATCATGATGCGTAAGTACAGTGAAATCTGTATTAGCGGTCACCTTTATAGAGCAGTCACTTGTAGGCCATTCTTCCTAACTCCAAAATGACAATTTCTAGAGAAATCAACCTGGACAGAGGGCCAGCTGTCTATGAAGGTCGTTTTCCTCGTGTCCCAAAGGTGACCATTACAGACAGGTTTCTCTGTAGTGGTGTTAAATAAATCAAAATGTTCGATTCAGACAGATCTTGGTTCTCACACTAAAATGATATTAAGCGGTGGACAGAAGGACAATTGATTAGTTTTATTTGTAGTTATTGATTTTAGTTTTTTTAGTTTTTTTAGTATTTCTGATCATTTATCTCGTAAAATTAAGTTTTCTGCGCATTTATGTATTCAACCGACTTGATTGGTCTTTATAATCACGTGACCTTGCGGGGGGTCCATTTGCGTTGTATGGTAGGATTTTAGTTTTTAGAGTGATTTGTGTGTGTGTGTGGATATCGGATTTGTGATCGAGTGGATCTTTACAAATTATCGTTGAAATCGTTATCGTCTTCGCATCAAGCGGGTCATGATATTAGGCAAGGTGATATTAACGAGATACACCGTACATCTTTAACAAATGCTGGTCCAATTGTTGCTGGTATGTAGATGTCTATTTCATGTTTAATCATGCATTCTCAATTTCTCAATTTCTTTACGACAGAGACACCACAGTTCAATCACTGACCGTCCAACCTACCGTTCATGATGGTGTTGTGCATTACCAGAAATCTCCTCTGGTATGGAATCTATTTCATTGATATTAATGTTGCTTGATTTGTTTTGTGTGTGTGACTTCTTTCTTGTATTTCAATTCCATAAATGTTTCCTTATTTAGTGGTTTCATCCGTCCAAATTTGTTTTGCAATCTCATAAAATCCTTTGTGATGTTTGGGAGATTTTTAGGTGTGATGCTTGATGAAACTGATGATTTTTTTCTAGGTCCATGCTGTGGAGAATGGTCGTATCTTAGTCATTGACGAGGCAGACAAAGCTCCAACCAATGTCACCTGCATTTTGAAATCTTTAATAGAAAGTGGCGAGATGATATTGGGTGATGGACGAAAGATTCTTGTTGGTAATCAGACAAATTAAGTAGATTTCCTTTTTTGACTTACTGCAGTCAATGAGCTGGGCAGCTTGCTGGGTTTAAGCCCACAGTCGTAACCAATGTAGTTGCACGTTGTGTTCATACTTTTGATTTTGGTACTTCCTGACTGACTAACTGCTATTTTGCATGAGTGACTGTTAGCTTCCCTTCTCTATGCACACAAACACTGCTGTAGCATGTGTAAGAATAAGTCTGAACTGAAACAGCATGCCTAAGACATACTGGGCAGCTGAGCTTTAGCATCTATATAAATGATGAATTCCTTCCAATTATAGTTGTGTATATTCTCTACATGTTTGCATGTCTCTGAGCTACTTGCCATTGTTGGACTCATTTGCTTGTAATTTGGACATTTGCGTTAACATTGAAATGATTCTGGTGTTAGGTGACACAAGACATCACATCCAAGATGAGACATCAATCATTGCTCATCCAGATTTCAGAATGATCATTCTTGCAAATAGACCTGGATTTCCTTTTCTGGGAAATGACTTTTTCCGTGTCATGGGTGCGTGACTTTGTTTTTGATGTAGTTTATTTTTGGAAAGTATTTTCTGAGAAGAAATGGTTAACTAGCTAGTCCTTCTTGCGGTTCCATTCAACTTGCCATTAGTATTCACTTAGTAATTAATTGCCATGTCTACTGTGTTAAAGCTAAAATGTGAACCGCATGCTTTCTTTTGAGTACCAGGGTAATGGAGAGAGATTATTGACTTTTCAAATAGCAAAGACAATTTGTATGGAACATCATACCCAAGAGGATCTTCAAAGTTCTTTCTCTCCATATTTCATCCAATATTCTGTAAGCATACATGTTGTGATATTCAATCCTTTCAAATGTGTAATTGATTGGTTAATTAATTTGGTAACCATTCTGCAAAATTTTATCACCCTTGCATTTCATTATAAGTGGGCTTGCAATTTCAATGATTTTAAAAAAGGAAATACAATTATCAGTTACTAATGCTTCTGTTTTTATCACATTTGTAGGTGATGTCCTCAGTTGTCATGCCGTAGAGAATCTTAACAAAGACTCAGAATATGTGAGAATATGTTCTGCTTGTTGATGTCAATTCTTCTCTTATGTTGATCTTTTCAAGTCAATTGGTCCTCTCCTTTCGGCAATATGTTGCAGTTCTGTAGTGATTTAAGTTAAAAGAATCAAGTTGTTTGTTGGAGGTGTGATAGAGTTTCGTATTATTTTCTGTTTATTCTTTAATAGATTCCACCATATCCCTATGATTTTTGTGCAGAATTTCTTTAACATTGCAGTAATTGTTAATGGATGTGCAGAATTTGATACAATTTTGTGCAGAAGATCTTTCAAATTGCAATAATGTGGTACTGTTTGCTGAGTGATTTTATCTGAATTTGATCAGTATTGTTTGCTTGTTTTTTCTATTAGAAACTTCTAAAAGACTATGGACCAAATGTTGATGATAGCACACTGAAAAAAGTGGTTGATGTGTTTGCAAGTTTAAGGAGTTTAATGGATGAAGGGCAGTTGTCATATCCGTATTCCTTAAGGGAAGCTGTCAATATCATCAAGCACATGCAAGTAAGATTCTGTACTGGTCTGATTATGTATGAGTATATGTTTAGACCATATCGTAAATGAAATACAAAGCAATTGATTACAGAAATTGTGAAGAACAAGTAATTTGATTACATGATCATTTGATAATTTGATCATGGGTCATCCCGTAAGCACAAGCTTGCTTGTTTGTTCGGGAGACCCAAGAGATAAAATAATTATATAGTTATACAAGTACAATTAGCATATATTTGCTGAGCTGAAAGTTGGATAGGAATGAAAGTAATCAAGGGAGAAAAGTGAAAGAAATATTATAGACTACAGATGTAGCAATTTGTATTTTGCAAATTTTGCAAATGGAACAATAAAAGTATTCTTTTTCCAGTGATGGATATCTTTAAAATAAAATTACTTAATGCAGAAGATAGGCAAATGCATAAAATGAAAGAATGCATAAATCAAGTAATTTTGATAAGTACATATCATCAAATTTGAGAATGCGAAGATTAGAGCTTCAGCTTATGCTAATGGAAACATGTCGTTCTTCTTTATCTTTGTTACATAATCACAAACACATTTCCACAAATTTCGATTAATTACATCACAGTGGTTGAGGGATATCACAAACGAAGGTAAATGACGTAGATGTACTTCACCAGAGGCCGTCGTTGTTCGGCTGGTGAGATTATTACTCAGTTTCATGAGATCGCCGATGAGACACAGTTTGCATTGTTTGATTACCGCACTAGCATATGTGATGGTTTTGCGGAGATCAACAGTGGCAGTGATGAGTGACCAGTGGTATCCAAGATGGGGGTGTGTTTGAGCATTCTGTCATACGCCTGAGAGCCACCTATCTGGATCAGACAAGGGGAGACCTTTGCTGCATAGGCCTCAACCTATCAACAGTGACTGCTGCAGCGCAGCACCGACCCTCCTGGGCAAAGAAAGTTGCGCGCATACAGAATTGACGGAAAACGTTCAGACGATGCTTGTGACGCACGCGTCATAATGTCGTTTTAGTTAGTTAGTTGTCATACGCCTGATCGAGGCAAATTGACAGCAACTCAGAACATTTCCCACAACTCACAACCATAGAAAAGCACAAGCTTGATCAAGTGACGAAACAGGCACAGTTGTATGGTGATATCTTGCTTGGTTGGAATGAAAATGTATTGCAGAGCAGGCTTTGATGAACATATTATTGTTTTAGTATTTAACTATATGTACTGTTGTTTTAAAATCAAGTTATTTGTGTTAGCTTTTAAACACATTGAGGTGTTCTTCTCTGAACTGGAGATGATTCAATGTAGAATTAAATGTTGCTATGCTTAGGATTGACAGTGAACCTTTGATCTACCTATCATTGCAACCTTGTTGAATGGTTAGTACAAAACAAATCAAGCCTATTTTTGTCAACTTAATTTTTCAGGTTTTTCCGCAAGACGGTATTGTTGCGGCAATGCAGAATGTCTTTGATTTTGACTCATTCAGTGATACCACATATCAGCTCTTAAGTAGAACACTCCATTCCCATGGAATACCTTATGGCGGATCCCTTGCAAACATCAGATTATCAAGAAGGCAAGTTTGTTTTGTATCAAATTAAATGTCTACATACATGTTAAGTTATTGAGTTGTTGCATTACTTTCATATTTCATTGTTTGCTGTGCTTCGCAAGCGGTTATGTTTCTCTTCAAATTTATGTCTTACATATTACTGTATAAGTGTATATGTACACTATTTATGTCAACGATGTTAACAATTTCGATATGGATCTCAAGAACTGTTCAGAGATGTGTAATATAGCTAAATAATATTTCAGCGAAGTTAAACTCATGCCAAGTGTTGTGCGATCGTATTTGCTACCAGTCCCCTGTACTGTATTGTCAGCCAGCAGTCAACCATGTCAGCGGTCTTACAGCGTGTCAGTCATGCTGCTGCCTCATAGCAATACTCCCCATTCCATGCTGACGTCTGCGCTTTCAAGGAGTTTGCTCGTTATGCCATCGACAGGGAGCAATAATAGGAGGGAGATAAACACAAGCACAATGTCTGAGCTACCATACCAATCACGAAGACGCAACTTCCTCCTGCCCACCCCACATATCAACTGTAATGTAGTAGTAATATCTCCACTGCTTATCAGTGTGACAATGCATGGAGGTGGGTTGGTGGTGACAGGGTTCCCATGCTAGCAACGCATGCCGCATACCTCCCACCGACCAAGCATCCACTCCATGCTCATCTTGGGCTGATGAGTTTAAACTCTGTAACTTTTGTCAGACACACGCTGTGGTATTCCATAGTCACGTTTCATTTTTGTAGATGATCATACAGATCCAAACAATGTTGAAAAGCAAATGATAATGGATGTAGAATGTAGCGTCCACTCTTCTTCAACATCTACAATATAGAGAAAGCACAGCTTTTGCCAATGTGTTATTTATTATGTGAAACAGAATTGGAAGTCTCCTGCTGCTTTTTATGCCTGGATAAGGGTATTTAATTTACCGGTATGTTTTCATATCAATTCAAAGTGGGAAGAATGCAATTGTTGTATTATTCGTCACAGACACCCACTGCCAGAACTGAAGCCGCTTGGCACATTGAAAGTGAAGGAGGTGTCTGAGCTACCATTTGAAAAACAAGGAATTTTTCTCAAGGTATTTGAATTGCATTGTACACGAATCCAGATGTGCTTACTTCCCATCATATAAAATTGTCATCGAACTAACTTGTTTTAAGATGGAAGAAACGTTATAAAGTGTCCAATAAGGTTCTAACAGTTTGATTGGCTGAGACTGACTCACCGACCGCATGCATCCGGCCCAGCTCTATGTTTTCTAGTTACCTTGATTCAACAACTCTTTATGAAAAAAGAGAATTTTTGTGAGAATGGCTGTTGAATCAGTAACATGAATAAATAATTATATATTTAGTTGATGCAATAGTTGATGTATTGTTTTGTGAAACAGTTACCACATGGCCCAGCAGCAAAATCATTCAGCAAAATTTGAGATGTAATGAACATTCAAAATGTTAAAATCACTCGCTTCTTGCAGGGCTCGTGTTTTCTGATTATTACTTGTATCTCCTTGGATTCAGCTTTTTTGGATCAGTAATTCAAATACGTTTGGCCGCGTGGTAACCCTTTATTGCTAGCCATTCTAGCTATTGGATAAAGTTAAATGACGTATTCAAGGCTTAACTGGTTCCAGTGTGCACCCACATCTACAACATTCCGATAATCTATGTTTTGCCATAACATGCAAATGGATGTTGCTTGAACTGCAATACTCATTATGAATACAGGAAAATAATTTTGCATATCACTTGAACAATGTGTCATGGATGAGAAAATGTTTGATTATGAGTCAACACTTTTGGTGTAATTATAATTTTAATTGATTTTGTTTTTTGCAGAATGGAATTGTAATTGTGACTTATCAACAGAAATTGAGGCCTTTTTGTGGCAGCATTTTATTGTTTCTTAATTATCAAATAGTGTTTTCTCGTGGGCTTTGATATTTTTGTGTTTCCGCTCACATTTACTCTATCTTCTTCAGAAATCAGTTTCGCCAACCAAGCAGCCTTTTGAGCTGGATTATCATTCTGCTAGAGGAACCCACTTCCAAGAATTGATTGCATCCTATCGTGTTCCTCTTCATCAGTACAGTCGAGTTAGAGATGTCCTACCATTGAAAGGCAAGCATGTCAATCTTTCCATCATGTATATACTGCATATGCTATCGGTTCTGTAAATAGAGATTTCAGTCAAATTTAAGTATTCGTATTCCGTTCAACATCTCTTATATGCTAACCAGCTATATGCAAAATCTGTTTATATGCAAACATTTAGTTATCCCAGTTTGTTGATTCACTTTCGGGCTCAGAATGTTTAAAGTTGGAGAGGCTAATATAATTATCGTAAGGGAGAATGTCCCAAATTCTAAACAAATGCTCTAAACCATGATGTCAAGCAGGATGCTCTTACATATGGAGGTAGCAACCAGGAAATGTCTGGCATTGTGTTATACAAGAATGGGTTCATTTGATTTGGTATACTTTACATGTTATTATTCTCATACAGCTACTTTAGTCTTACAGACGGCTGGGTAGTCTCATCAGCCAGGCATCGACACACCTTAACGTCAGTTAAGAGTAGCTCTGTATATCATGTAAGAGTAGCTCTGTATATCATATCTGCATGTTGTAGAGTTTCATAAAATCATGGTTGAGCAGGAAAGTTAGTTTTTTTAGAGATGTGATGGTGATGATGATCATAATGATGATGATAATGATGATCATAATGATGATGATTGGACAATTACACTAGAGCGAAGGTATTGTGTTCATGCTATCTATATCGTTCTGCCTAAGGCAGTCGACATTGTAAGTCATCCGAAGCTGTCAGTTAAACTTGAAGGATACAGATTCACTGGCCATTTACTGAAGTGGATCAAGAATTACCTGTCATATCGCACGCAGCAGGTTCACATTGGCAACAGCATGTCACTGGAGAAACTGTGTGTTACTGGTGTACCTTAGGGCTTTGTCCTTGGTCCTTGGACGCCTCCTATTTCTACTTTACATAACCGACGTTCAGATATCCTTGGTGCCACAAAGTGCAAGCTATTTGCTAATGATATGAAGCTGTANGTAACATGAGCCCAGAGCTATACGAGCGTTGCGTGAACAAGCAACCGCTGCAAGAGCGAAGTTAACAAATGGATCAATCTGATATTGCAGGTATGGACAAGTAACTAACATAATTATTATTTTGTTTTTGATAGCCTTCTCGTTCGATGCACTGGACAAATCGAGAACTGTTGTGCAACTGGTTGTTTTGGATTTCGTACAATTATCGTGGTTTGGGCAACAGAATCTCTTGCAGCTGCAACTGCAAGGTCCATCCCAAGACCTATCAGAGCCACTGTCTTGCACCAATATTTCTGTCTTCGGTGGGCTAGGGCGTCTGTCGACTGTCGTCATAGCAGAGCGTCCACTTTAAAATCGTTTGCTTTATGCCTTGAGGCCACTCGAGGGTCGACGGAGACCTCGACATGCCCTCTGCAAAAACCATAACTTTGAGCTAATGCGTGAAAACGAGACCGTGCATGCATTTTCAGCATTTTCAGAGCGAGACAGAAAATTAGTAAAAATGCTCAAATTCTGGCGTATTGACCTAAAAATTTTTGGCGTAAAATCCGGCGCATGAAATACATGTTTTCCATTCGGGCATCAGCCGGATCTGAAGTCTTCAACACATTGTCAGCATATCATACGCAAGGCATACTGCATATCCAATTACCTGCTTAAATCTCTGAAATGGAACAATCTCAATAATCTGATTAGAGTCTTTATCGTGTACGTCCGACCAATACCAGAGAATGCATTGCCGGTATTTTCCCCGCAATTACAAAAAGATATGGTGTTGCTGGAGCGAGTCCAGAGACGGTACACGAAAAAGATCTTCGCTCAATGTTTTGGAGTGAATGCTGACTTTAGCTATGAACAATGCCTTGCTAAATTGGAGCTACAATAACTGCAGAAACTAGCAGCCCGATGCTTGATAGGAGACCTATGCCTGTTCTTTAAAATCGTGAACGGACTTGTTCACCTGCTGCTGCCCGATGATCTGACTCGCGTAGGCACGAGAACTCGCGGTCACGATTCTCGCGTATACATTAATACTGTCCAGATCAATGCTCGCTACCATTTCTTTTTCAATCGTGCTGCTCGTCATTGGAACACACTTCCCGAGGAAGTGGTAATTTCGAATTCCTTTGCTTTATTTAAATACAAACTTAAATCGATTGTATCTTAGTTTGGTTAATTATCAATCGTTGATTGTATAACCGTGTAGTTTAAGTGCAGTTTGTAACTGCCTTCAATAGTTGTATCCTTTTTAATTTCAATTTCAAATAAAGACACATGATGAGGATGATAATGATGATTATGATAATGATGATAATACATTCATGCAGTATTGATGAGTACTATGTGGCTCTATCATCCTGAAATTATCTTCTATGTTTTGTATTTCTTTTAGATGCTGATGGAAATGATGTTGTTGTAGTTTTTTCATCATCTCCTTCATCTCTGCTTGTTTCTGTTCCTAAGGAAGGACATGGAATGTATTATGATCTGTATGACTTGTTTCATATGCATTCAACTTCCTTTAAGCTGTTGCAATACAGCACACCTGATGATAGTCGTTTCCTCGTTCACAACACAAATCAAGGAGCTCTTTATGTTTGTGACTACAAGAGTGGGACTCTGCAGGAAGTCAGCTTTGAATCGACTCCATTTTCATTTGTTGGGACTGTAAAAGACACATTCATGCGTACCGAATCGCAATCACAGAACTTTGATTTGCTACCATTATCGGACGAAGGAAAAAAAATTCTTCAATATAGAACTGGCTCAAATCAGTTGTCTATCATTGACTTTGATGAAGAAATGCGGTTTCAAGTAACATTGCCATTTACAATTGACAAGGTACATGTGTTGGAAAACAGGCGATGCCTAGTTGGATCTAACAAACAATGGTACAGTATTGAATTAAACGTTGGAGTGAATGCATGCCAAGTTGGTCAAATTGCCATTGAGTCAGCTACTTCAGAAGAACTTCTGGATGATCCTGCTACAATGGTCTACGGCTCTTCCAATGTTTCAGAGACAAATTCTGAATATCAAGCTGTTGTATCAAATCCAAGCATCCATTATGGATTAATGCAAAAGGACGATTCATCAATGCAATATAATGTCCTGACGTCTGAGAGGAAGCATTTCAAATCTGGTAGGTAAATTTAATCTGTTTTATTCATTGTGCAGTGCATACATTGTTCTATCGTTTTGTCCTCAAGTGTATAACTTAAATTTTGGAATGTAAATTTAACTTCAGATCTCAGTACTCAGATAATCGACTTGCATGGGTCTGTAAACTTTAATTGCTATGTAGACCCATCGTTGCTAACAGTACAATATTCACATGTGACTTTTATTTTTGCTTATGTTTAAAGTGTTTCTAAATTGTTAGAATTTGTCTCCAATGTTACCCAAACACTTCAGGATTGACTCATTTTAAAGGCATTGTACTATATCTCTGTATTCTATTCTTTCATAATTTTACAATCAAAGTGACTTCTAATTGCACAATTAGAAGATGTCAAAATGCAAAATCTTACATAAATAATTGTTTTCAAATGCTGCATTTTATTTTATGATGTATAGACACAGATTAACATTAACTTGCATAGTTATGTTATAGCTTCTCCAAAGCAATTGATCGCAGCATTGTAGAGAATTTTTTTGTTTTGTTAAACTCTTTATGAAATAGTTTATACATGTTCATGAGAATTTTATAGAGTTCATTGCATTGATGTGATAGAGTTCTGACTATGTGTCTGCAGACAAAGAATTATATAGATTGGCTCAAGGTATGAATTCTACATAGTGTTGAGTCAATAGTGCCAATTTTATCTGCAGAATAACCGTGATCAAACGATGATGTGATGCGACTACCTTGTTAATCTTTCTTTCTGTCACATGTTAGCATAAGGAATTCAACATTTATGCTATCAAAACCATCAGACATAATTATTATGTAACGAGAAATCCATATTTAACAAATTGCCATACAAAGTCAATGTATTGTGGCTTTGTGGAACATAGGGAGGGTTACCACCAGAAACAATCGTACTGAGGCTGGTGAGTGTAGGTCAACTGTTTAGATAATGGTTCAGGAAACAATCCATCCGATGTCTGTGAAATCATTATTGTCGTTAATACAGTTCTTTCTGGTTATAATTAATTTGGTTACTGATGATTTTATTCTTCTAGTTTTGCATTTGGCGCTTAACCTATGTTTATATTTTGTGTCAGTTCCTTGCTTCCATTTAGTAAGTTAATAACTGCTGAAGGTTGCTACGTTTTATGATTTCAACAAGGATATTATTTGCAGGTGCACGTTTACCAATTCATCATCTCCGGCGGGACAATCAACTGGCCACAATTTGCAGCTCAGCGGAGCTACCTGACGAACTGCAATCCAAACTCAACAAAGACAGCAATGAAGATAACTTTATTGAAGTAACAAATGTAAACAACAAGGAAGCCCTCTATGTTCCATTTGACCAAAGCTCACATACTTCAGCTGACCTTCCGGCGATTCTAAGGGAGACGCCTGATGGTAACTTACTCTCTGCTTGTGAAAATGGTTATTTTTCATTGTGGGAAGTATCACCAGCATCCATTTCCAAGTCGCTGTCTGAATGGAAAAAGTTCTTGGGAGGCAGCAAGAGTGGAAATATTCAAGTGAATATCAACAAAGATCAAGCTGGAGATGTTTCCTTGCCAAAGCATGGGAAGGTGAGATGAATCTTTTGCCACTGTGTCACTGATAGTAAATGTGTCATTGATTGCATCTGTACTATTTCACAGTAATGACTTCCTGATTTATCTATTACAGTATAACGTGGTTCACATTTTTGTCTTGGTGCAGAATAAAATGTACTATTAAATGAGTCATGACAGTAATCGAATTTGCATCAAAATCTTAAGTTATCTGGAGAAATGATTTGGGAGTTTTAGAGACTGATATTAAGCAGTGATTTGGCATTAACCAGTGTAATATTAACCCGGTTACATCGTACCTATAATTTAGAGTTTTATGAGTACTTTCTTGATTTGAGGTTGATTTATTAGCCCTGTTCCCGATTGGATCACTATGTAACTTTTACATGGCTTACCAGTTATAGAAAGGTATACAATGGAATTCGCTTGATGCGAAGAGCAAATGGACCAACAAATATACTTTGAATTACGTGAACTTCGAATTGGAAAACCGCAGAATACAATAGACTTCCATTGAACAATAGGTACAAAACATAGACCTTAAATATGGAAACGACGGAAGGTGTAGATTGATTTATTCATTCAAATCAGATCCTTCCAGGATGCACTTATTGTTTTGACTACAAAAGTATATCTGTCACCACGTTTATAGTTGCCTGTCAGTTGGATGACGAGAATGCAGAAATGAAGAATAAATAAAGGAATCTGGCAAAATAGTAATGCCGCTATTGTTATGACTTCGAATTTAGAAGATGTAGAATAGCCTAACAGGTCGAATATTTGAATTAGAAAGTTTGAATTACGACTAGTATTTATCAATAGAATCTATTGTTATTTTCATGGGACCGAAAAAATCCTTTGAATTAGAGGAAATTCTTCAAAATTTCAAAATAGAGATATTTGAATTAGGCAGATTCCACTGTACCTATATCGTTGTCTGCATAAGTCAAATTATTCTCCACAGTCCTGAGATACGATTTAATTCACGCTTGTCTGTGCTGTGTTTAAGCTAAAAGAATACTTATCATCCATTGGTCTAACACTTTCTTTCATAAAATAGATGTCAGGAACCAAGCAACTTTTGTGGGCGAACAACTGCTATGCTTATATACTGGTCTAGAATATTAGGGTGTTATTGGCAATTGCAAGAGCATGCTGCCATTCTATGGTACCGATGACAGTGCAGTAATTTTTAAAGTGCATCAGACATAATACCACTCCAGTGTAATGGATCTTGATAACTCTCATTTCAAAGCGATTATCCATCATGTTGTCATCTAGTCCTGTTTTGTTCCCTTTTCTGTAACCATTTTTTCGTTTCCTAATTTCTAATTTGATTTTCTAAAATATTGAATTCGAGTTGACAGTAGTGATATTAATATTCCAATTCTATTAATAATATTACAGCATATGTTTAGTTTATTAATGTGACTTAATTTTTAGGTTGATCCAAAAAATGAGCCCCATGTGGGTGGGAATACGTGGGCTGGGGGTACTGGAGGTCGCGATACTGCTGGTTTGGGTGGAAAAGGAGGTCCGTATCGCCTAGATTCTGGACATGATGTTCATCAATTGTCAGATAAAGAGAAAGACTCCGTGCCTGAACATGTCGAGAAAGCTGCACGTGAAATGGGTAAAAAGGCCCTGGACAAAAGGTAAATATCTTCTGATCTTTTTGTACTTCATAGAAAACAAATTCTGACTTAGCATGGTTGTTGTTAAGTTTTGCTTTTATTTTGAAGATGTAGAAATAGAACCGAAATCCCTATGTGTAGGGAGGGCTAAATGTTGCATTTGAAAATTGCAATATACGATATATATTCAGACTTATATTATTTAATTGCAGGTGCCTGTAAACTAAACAGTTTAAAATATTCTTGAAAAAATGTTAAATATTGCAAGTGGACTAGGATGGAATGCAAGTGTCTAAAATTGTTTAATGATAGATCCTGACTTAGATAGAAATGATTGATTTGTTTTTCTTTCAAAATTTCTCTTATGCATTGTTATTTACTGTCAATTGTGTTGCCTTTCTTAGACTCAAGGAGATTGGGATGAGTAAAACAGATCACGAGTTGTACAGCAAGTTCTTGAGCAATGTGGCCCCTCAGGTGAATGCTCTGAGAGTCATACTGGACTCTGTGCAGGCAAAGAATGAAGAAAGGGTTTGGGTGAAACATCAGACATCTGGTGAATTAGATGATATGAAGCTTGTTGAGGGTCTCGTTGGAGAAAAGAATATTTACAAGAAACGTGGAGATATGAAACATGAGGTAAGTTTTGATTAGTGGAGTTTGGCTTTATAATTTTACATTTTGCATAAGCTTCCATTTGTCAGTTGAGCTACATGCTACTGTGCGCGAGTAAACAATGGCATTAAATAGTTGATTTATGTGACTCAGGGTAGACAATTATTTGACATATTGAGCAGTACCTTACTTTAATAAATTAGTCTCCGTATCTTTTGTAGCATTTCTACATGCTTAATTTCTGCCGGCTACAGTGAGCTGAGTTAGTTGCTCACAAAGCCTAGTTGCCATTGGTGAAGACGCTAACAGTCATTTTTCTCTTTTCCGGTTCATTTTGTCATATTCTGAAACGTTTTTCCATATCCTGAATAAAATAGTAAGCTTAGAAATAGAGTAGTGATCACTCCATATTAACTGATGTTATTAATCAAGCTGGATTGTGTAGCAATTGCACTTTTTCAGCATCAATGAAGGGCTGCTTTCTTTGGTCATTAGCGTATCTCAAGGGAGTATCATTATGTTTTCGGTCAATTTCAGTCTGTGTGGCATAGACTATGTGTGATATTACAATCAGGGTGGCATGTAGAAATATGAGTACTTCACTGTGTGTTTGTGACTTCTGTAAAACTACTGGTACTGTATTAGTGGTCACCTGTGTATCAAAGCCACCCTTCTTGATCGAAAGATGATACTTTGTGTAGAAATCAACCAGGACAGACAGGTTTCACTGTATATGGTGTGTGAGTCTATGATGTCATTGCATTAATTGTCTTGACAATGTGATATTGTAGCCTTGTTTAGTATGATAGTCTTGTTTAAATGGTGCATATTCTGTTGTAACTTGTTCTTGGTATAAACAGGATGTATGGCACTTGTTTATACCACTGCCCCTATTACTGCATCATATTAAACCAAGACTATAATAGTGCACACCATAGAAGGACGTAACAGACTCACATGATGCATTGTACATGGCACATTGTACATGGTATTTGTCATACATAAATTGAATCACAATTGTTCCAATTGATGACTGAGTGAACATGATACATATTCTCACTTTCCAGTTCAGTGTTGCCGCGGGGTCCTCGCAAACCCCGCCAACCCCGCCAACATTTCCCCCGCAAGGTAAACCCCGCGAATCCCGCAAAACATTCCCCGCGGCAACTCTGTTCCAGTTTTAACTCTGTGTATATCAGGAAATCTGAAAATATGTAGCTGAAATGTTGTATTGGATGTAATTATGCTGGAGCGGTGTTGTGAATATCTTCTGTCTTGAAGCCTTTCGTGTAAATTATCTTCCTGTGGATTTGTTTAAATGTTGGGTTCTATGTTACATTTATAAGTTTGCTATCTCCTTTCATAGATTGGTAGCGTTCAAGATCTCCCGAAGCAGATCCGCCTTGTGGTCGATGTGAGTGGCAGTATGTATCGATTCAATGGAATGGACCAACGCCTCCAGCGGGAACTTGAAGCTGTTTGCATGGCCATGGAGGCTTTTGATTCGTATGACATCAAATTCAAGGTACTTTACGCTGTGGTGGTGGATGTTCAAATTAAAGGTTGACTATTGGTATGTTGTATGTACTCAGAGAATCTAAATGACTGTCAAAATCCTTTTTAAATCACATTGTAAGTCTACACTTAGACTTGCACTTTTTCATTTGAATAATGCGTGCCACTTAATATAGTTATGTCTAGTGAAACCAGTCATTTACAAAAACCAGCTCCATCGATCTGGAATTTCTGCATACATTTTCCATTTTCTCTCAAAAAATTTTCCTTGACAAAACAGCAAATCCAATTATTAAAACCGTCGTTAAAGCTACTTTGAAGTGTAATTACATGTTACGGTTTCTACAATATTTTACATTTTCCATGTTAATTAGACCGCACATAAAAATCCAACAGGCTCAAAATTTTCCTTAACAAAACAGCAAATCCAATTATTAAAACCGTCGTTAAAGCTACTTTGAAGTGTAATTACATAATGTTACGATTTCTGCAATAGTTTACATTTTCCGTGTTAATTAGATGGCACATAAAAATCCAACAGGCTCAAAGCAAAGCACGATTGTGACATCTTTTGCAGCACAGCAAACTAAAATTTCAAACTATTTCCAGATAGTCTGAAAGAGGAAAGCTGGATATGTTGTTCGAATCGGATAATCTGAACCTATGCTGCGTTGTTGGGTCCTTAGTTCATATAATATTATATCAAAGCATGCAGCATGAAATTATTTAATTATTAAACAACTGATGACGTCATTTGTGTTGCAATGGGGAAATTGGATCACAAAGATCTGCTGGTTAATCAGACTAGATTTGAGTGTTTTATGGAGCAGCAATGACTGTACTGAATGTTTTATGACCGTGCAATGACCACTTTTGAGATATTTTCATGAGAAGATTAATTGGCTTACATTTACTTTCCCAATCAATCTCTCATATTAATCTATTTATATATTGTTTCTCTGCAGGTTGATATCATTGGACATTCTGGTGATGCTCCTGATATTGTTTTTGTTAGTCAAGATGACCCGCCTAAGAACGAACGTGACAGGTTGGCTGTCTTACAGAAGATGTACGCGCATTCACAATACTGCTGGAGTGGTGACCACACCGTCGAAGCCACAGAATTAGCTATCAAAACCGTCACTCAAAGACCAGGAGATGAACATTTTGTAATAGTGTTTAGTGATGCAAATTTCGAACGCTACGGCATCAGTGCTGATGACTTCAGTGCCGTTTTGTCTAAGAATGCAGATGTCAACACGTTTGTGATTTTCATTGGCACTCTTGGGAAAGAAGCAGATAGGTATGTTTTAATTTTATGCAAGGAGTTTGTTTGTTGCCATTTTATGTATTGCATTGTATTGCCATATTTATATCAAGCTGCAAGTAGCTTTTAATGTCCATCTCTACACCCAATTGTAACTGAATGAAAGCAGCTCACGGAATATAGGAAATAATAGGGCTGTAACACTAACTAAGGCTTATAGCTAGTTGTATGTTTAGGGCTGACCCAGGGTGAGTGTTAGAAGCTCAGGGTTATAGGCTTTACTAAGGGCTAGGGATTTACTGTTGACTGCTTAGGGCTAAAGGTATGTTTAAGGCTTTAGTATTGACTCAGGGTGAGGGCTTTATGACTGAATGTAAGATTTGTCTAGAGGGTTGATTACGAGCTATGAAGTTGACTAAGTCCTAAGGCTTTTAGGTTGACTGAGGTTTAGGGTTAGAGGTAGACTTAGAGCTATATGGTTGACTACAAGCTAGGGCTTTAGGGTTTAATGAGACTTGGGGCTAGAGGTAGGTTTAAGGTTTTAGAATTAACTCAGCGTTGTGTTTTAACATTGTTTCAGGATCAAGAAAAGCTTGCCAGCGGGCCACGGATTCATCTGCATGGACAATAAGGATTTACCACAAATATTACAACAGTTATTCTCATCAACAATGCTAAGTTGAAGTTCTTGACTCTTGTAAGTCTGTGATTTAACCAATAATTTTATTGTATTTAATTTATTATTTTGCATCCGTGGAATGAACAGTATGAGTGGGTTAAAGAGAAAGGCAGACAAAGTGAATAAAAACAGTCAATTTTCAAAGCATTTTCTTGCTTCTGTGCAATTTTGCATATTTGATTTCATGTGATTCGTTGCATCGTCTTTTCTAGTTTCTTCAAATTTTCAAGTGCAGATATGTTACTAGGATCCAGTTGCAATGCATGGTTGTAGCTGCGCTTGGCTTTGCCGTACTGTTTCAAGTGGTGATAAACAACAGCTGAAAGTAGATGAGCACACTATTGTAAGTTAATCACATTAATGGTCCTGGAATATTAAACCACAAATGAATGCACTGTGGTCCTATTTCATGAATACTACTGCTGGAGTGTCTTATGGAGGTACAGTCCAACCTGTATTAGCGGTCATCTCTATAGTGAAGCCACCTGTCTATAAAGGTCACTCTTCATAACTCAAAAATGACGTTCCATGTAACCTATAAATAGTCTGGAGAAGCAAATCTGATACTAAAATGTTGAACCTTTCTAAATGTTGATTGAAACCTTGACCTAGTTTGTACACTTTTCTACTCGTAATCTTGTTATGGTGTTTAGTCTATTTTCACATTTTATCATTACCGTCAATACTGTGAAACCTGTCTATAACGGTCACCTCTGGGACCCAAGAAAACCTTTATTGACAGATGGCCTTTCTGTCCAGGTTGACTTCTATATAAAATGTCATTTTGGGGCTATGAAGAGTGGCCTTTATACACAGGTGGCTGCTCTATAGAGGTGGCCGCTAATACAGGTTTGACTGTATATGGGTTTTACTATGTCAATTTCTTTCAGCTGCTTGATGGATGATTCCGTCTTCCTCTGACTCCATTGTGCTAGCTTTTTAGCCTCCACTAAAGGGAGTCACTTGGCCATTCATTGTGGCAACATCTAGGCTAGCAGTGAAATTTACAGATAGCTATGGTACCATGCTAATCATATAATTCTATGCTTTCTTGTCCTGTCACGTACTACCCACTGTCATGCTAACAATTTATTCCACCTGTGCTGTTGCCTGCTCTCTCATCTTGGGATCGCAATAGAGTTAAATTTGAGCGAGTACAAACATCACCACGCTCTTTTCTCTACAGGCATGACTATGACCATCACAATTTGTAGCATCTGTCACTACATTTACATAATCTCTTGTATTAATTAACATAATTAACCACATTTACTTACCAAGATTTCCATGATAACTTGAATCATTTGGGGATATCTCAATAGCTTTTAAGAAGTGCTCCTCTGCTTCCTGTAAATAAATAACACAGGGACAAAATGTAACAATTCATGTTGCCTGTAGGATTTATTGCATCGCTACAACACATATGATCCATTGACAGTTATCATTTAGCGGTTGTTGAACAATGCATATACCTTTGGCAAATAGGGCTGTTTTCCATGGTTTAGAAACATGATGGGTCTTTTCTAAGAAAGGTCTAACGTTTTGGCTATTACTAACACATAACATTGTAGAAATTGGATAGAAAATGTTATTGCCAAAAGCAGATATATATATATACTCAGATAAATGAAACAGTGAGAGGAGATGTTACTCTGATTTAAGTAAAACTATTCTGAGTACCAAGACAACAAACTCAGAAAACAGGAATGTCAAGCATATTGAGAAAACGTAAAGAGGGTTGAATAGAGTTGTTACCACAGGATATTATGCCAAATTATTCACAGATTTGATTATGCTACTATCATATACATCTAGTGTACATTGAAATTTACCTTAAGTTTGCCTTCTTTACCCAGAATATTCCCAACATTGTAATACAGCATTGAATTCTGTGGAGTGCTTTTCAGTCCTTCGTATGCCATCTGGATTGCTTCCTTGATACGGCCTATAAAGACAAAACAATGTCACTTTCTTGACATATCTGAAAGTGAAAGTTTCAGAAGATATGCAGTAATGTAACTAGACTCCAAGGAGCCGGAGTAGAACCTATCAAGCTTGAAAGAGCAAACAAGCTCTGTCTTAGGCAGTCTGTTCACCCAAACGCTTGTCTTCCTTTCAAAAAACGATTACCAAATAGTCAAATACCACTGATCAGTTTCAACAAAAGAAAATACAAGTGGCTGCATATTGTACCAAACTATTGCTACCATTTTAAAACAGAAAACTCTTAGATTTGTAGCTCATATGACCTATTCAAGATCAATTACCTTCATTTGCCAACAGTAGAACACCATTTTGCCAAGCTCTTTCGTGTTGTGGATTTTGAGTAACAGCCTGGCGAAATGCTGTTAAGGCGGGCTCTGTTTGCTTTGTGTCAATGTACTAAAATCATATTAAAATACAGGTCAGTGCAAATAGAAGGAGGAAGAGTTAAATGGCTTCAATGAAGTGATTGCAGTAATACAAGAAAATCTACAGTTGTTTCTATACTTTCCAGTTATGCGACATTGTGTGTAAGCACAAGACACCTGTGCTTCTATAAGCAGGATGTATTATTAGATAAATATGGCTACCGGTAGTCGATGGAAGGGAGAGGTTGCAAAGAATCAACAAGCATGTTCTTAATGCATGTTGGGATACGATTGTTTCAGGCACGTGATTACAATTTTGGCATCCAAGAACAATTCTTGAGATCGATCACTTTCAAAATTTCTTGGTGTCATAACCTGTGGCAGCGGTCAACTCCCTTGCATACCAAATGCATTGGAACTGTGCAAGGTGGATTACATTATTGACATGACCAAGCTAGCCAAGATGTTGCCCCTCTATTACAGGGGCAGTGCTGGGGGGTAGACTGGGGAATGCAAACAAGACTTTTCAAAGTTTTACTGTATTGGCACCTGCATTTTGGCAAATCAGACCTCACAATTAAAATTCATAGTAAGTCAGATCATTTACTTGCCTAGCATTTTAAATGTTTCTTTGTCGGGAAGAAAAGAGTATAAACATTTGACTTATGATCATGTCACATTTCATTTCAATCTGATGGACGAGCTGGTGCTCGTTTAATAAAACCAATATGAAGTGGTTCTTCTGACAGTCTCATAAAACCAGCAAAAGTTCACAGAAGCCAACTGTAATATAAAGGTAGGTTGATAAACCAAAATAAGCCAATTCCATCAGGTCAACAATCAACACCTTGAAAACTCGAATGAAATGCAAGAAGTTCAGACATTCCCTTGCACAGTGGGATAAGAGGAATTATTGGTGCTTCCATTTGCATAATAGCCATACCATCTCAAAACAAATTCACAGTGTGATAAATTGAGCTTACCAGATTTCCAAGGTTGTAATATGCATCAGGGTAGTGGTTTCTATGCTTGATTGCATTGAAAAGGCATCTCTCTGCTTCCTACAATTTTGGAAATATTGAGAACAAACTTGTGATAGTCAAATCAATCATTGGACAGATGCCAGCGTGGTAATTTATTTTATTATAGTCATTCATCTGCAGCAATAGAGAAGTACCATTACAAGGAGCGGTATATATCACTTCCCAAACAAAGGACACAGCTTTTTCAAGTTATGTTTTGTTTTAAAGAAATGCTCTGATTGTTTTAATGACAAAATTGACAAGGAGTTTGCAATTGTTTTTATGTTCATCCAGAGTTTACCTTTCTTAATTTTTACAAGCCACTTAGCCAGCTCAGCATTTAGAACTATTACAGATGCATTATTATTCACCTACCTCGGTTTTCTTCATTTCTGATTTCACGGTTCCCAGGTTCATCCAAGCAGCTGCAAATGTCGAACTGAGTAAACAGAAAACATGCCATCTCCAAAACATTTCGATAAACCTCTGCAATGAATACAAGGTTGGCAATGCCTGGTACGCATGTGTCCTGAACTGATCCAGTCCAAAATACACTATTCTGCAAACGTGTTCATATCACAGTTGTTTTCCAGGAAACATTTGTGACACAGTCAAACCTGTATTAACGGGCACCTCTATAGAGAAGCCACCTGTGTATAAAGACCACTCATCATAACCCCAAAATGACACTTTCCTCAGGTCCGAAAGGTGACTATTATAGACAGGTTTCATTGTATTGGATTTATAATATAGATAGTCTTCTACATAAAAGGCACCTCTCTTTCTATAGTCACTTGTATAGCATGAAACATATGAGAATCACGGTGAGACATGGCTGGCAAAATAACACCAAAGAGAGTCAGGTCGACCACCATACAATAACCTATTGTGTCATTGGAGATGAATCTCGATACCGATGATAAATGAAAGGTGATAATCAGATATTGTAAAAATGATTGATTCTGATAGAGCTCTATTCTCAAGCGTTGGTGATATTAAGCGGGAGCGGGTTGTGAAATTACCTGGGATAAATCAAACGTGTCAAATCAAACGTGCAACAGCAGTTCTTGGTATGCCCACAATCAGATAGAGTCACAATTTGTCGAGAAATAATTAAATAATTTTTTTAAAGTTGCAAACAGCTCTCTCTGCTTTTCCTCTCAAAATGAACTTCTGTGGTGCTTGCAAATAAAGATTTATTTCACTGTAATTTCAAGTTACAGTATACATTTCATGACTAGATTTAGAAGGTAGATTGCTGTTAACTAATCGCAATCAATAGAGTAAAAAATAAAACATTAATAAGTAAATGTTCGATTTGCTCCTCTCTTGTTTTGTGGTGTTCCCTTGTGGAATTATGATATTAATTCTTTTTATTTGGGAGGCGTTATGATTTTAGTCCTGTGTGACTTTAAATAGTCATCTTTCCGAAAACAGATGAGAGTGCGATGTAGCAAGCCTAAATGCTGTCTAGAAACAGTTTTCAGTCATATCATTCGGGACATAGCAACTGACAAATCAAATAATACTTTCAATCAGGTCCTAAAACCATGAACTAGTCTAACATGAAGTGAACAGTTAGCATATAAATAGTACACTTGGAGCCATTCAAATAACATGCTGGCAATAAATACCAACTATTAAACTTATAAATGACTTTTGAAGGCTTGGCATAAGACCAACGTTTTCATATAGAGCCAATTATGCACATTGCCTATACTTCTGCCATGGTCTTGATTACTGAGCGCTACATTTTAAAAATTACAAACTGAGCTGCTTCAATCTAGCATAAATATAGAACGTAGCTCAGACAACTCACACAAATTAAATATCATGTCGACAAATGAGAAATACTTATAATTGAAACAAGCATAATGCTACTGACCTTGCATTAAGTGCACGCAGAAGGTACTTTTCAGCTTGCACTAATTCACCTCTTCCCTGAGTAAGATCAATATTAAACAGTTAATAACAACAATCTATATCAGCTGCATCCTATAAATTAGACTCTTGTCTGCTATCAAATTATTCACACGCAGAACAATTGTCACCACTAAAAGATTATAGTCTTAGCTAAGCTAGGCTAAAAATGAAACTTTCCTCAGAAAAACTCAACTTGTGTCTGCATCAATTAGTCTGATATACAAATGCATTTGATAGTAACTGATGTGCGATAATTTTACATCAATGTTGTTAAATGCACAGATCAATCCTCATTGATAATTTGATATGAAATAGAACTCGCACAAGGGAATAGAATGCAAGTTTCCAAAATGTCAAAGTTACCTTCAACAAATTCCCAATGTTATTAAGAGCTTCATCATACATTGGCCTCAGTCTGAAAACATAAACCAGACGTAAATATTGTATGAAAAATGTTACAAGTTTAACTGAGAAATTCTCTGTTGGTCAGAAGTTCTCTCTAGCTGAGGCGAATAGCAATACATCAGTACTTCAAAATGGGCGGTATGGAATGCAGAAATGCCAAAAGACTATTCTTCTGCACCTAATGGCTTCTTGATAATGCGATATTGCACCATCGTCGTCTCCTTTGTTTGATAAGATCTTTCCAACATTATAATGAACCTAAAAAGAAAAATAATTACTATTTATATATGTATTTGAAAAACAATCCATATAATACACGCGTAGAAGGCCATAAGGTACTTACACCACACGGAAAACAACACTATTAACTATTTCTTGAATCAACAATACACAAAAAGTGAACATGTTTCAGAAGAGGGTGAAGGAAGATGCAGAATCATGAGCATCACTAAATGGTTTTCAGGTTTAAAACACAGGAATGACTTTGCAAGCATGATGGTATAATTTTGTTCAGCTTGCGTCATATCTATTATCTTTCAAACAGGCCTACTGTCAGAGCTTTGACAGTTGACTGGAAATCAATTCTATATATCAGAGATGGGACGAAGTCCAGTATTAAGAATTTTCGATTTCGATTTTCAAATGCTAAAATTTGGAAAGTGAATTCGAATTCGAAACATGTTGATTTCCTTCAGGAGAACAATTCTCGGAGAGACAACAAGTCTTCGAGCAACTGAAGCCACTTTTGTGACAAGCGTTTTCATTTCTCTTGAAATTTCCCAATTGCCTAGACAGCAGCAGAAAAATATCGGAACCTTGTTTTGGCATCGGATTGACAAAAATCTGAAGTTCTGTATTTAAAAATAATAATTTGCAAAACCGATTTTTGAGCTTTGATTTTCGATTTCGATTTTGAATTCGATTACGAAGTTTGTACTATACATTACACATTTCTATTGTGTTCTATTAAAAACATTGTGTTTAATGGCATGGCAAGAAAACCCCACTGTTGCTTGAGAAATGAGAACTTTTGTGCAAAATAGTGTCAATGCCTGCTAACAATTTTGAATCTGGTCATTTTTACACATTTTGTTTGACAACCAAATGTTTCAACTCTGCAATAATGTTTGAACTTCAAGTCATCATAAATGTACTAACTCTTTCTCAAGTTGAAAATTCTTTTTGCAGAAGGTGTATTCTTGATCACGTTAATTTTCTCACACAATAAACCATTATCTGTCATAGGCACTTCAAGCAGATACTTTGGTACAAATTACCCAGAATAGTTTAGTTAATTTTGATAAGATTTGCTTGTTTTGGCTGAATTAGTCCACATTAAGGGTCGGTGGACTATTATCTTGAAGTCCTATGTAACATTGGAGTGGACTGTATAAAGGACTTTCATTCATGGTCACATATCAACCATCGATGCGCAATATTTATTAAATAAATCCTGTCAAAAAAGCTACATTTCTTTTTTCGACAAGTGGAGTCATTGCAGACAGGTTTCACTGCATTAGTAACTTGTATTTAAAATCAACATGTGCTAAATTGTTCTCCTTGAGTTACGATATAATGTTGGGGGTGTTATGTCTGCCCTGCAGCATCCACTTGACGTAAGTGATAGATCAAAAGGTTTTTATTGAAATTATTTCAAATTAGCAATGAGTTGTAATATTGGTAAACACAAACTTCTTCGTTTTATCAATGCAACACCCCAAAAAGCGTCAGGACGCCAGCCAGTCATAGCTCATACAACACCACGCTCACACTCAAGGTTATCTTCAAAAGGAAATAGGCTGGAATTAGCTACAATAACGTGAATCATTGTATAAGCGAAGGCTTCCTGCCGATACAAGATAATAGCCCCTACAGGACATTTTCCATATAAAATTACAATTCTATAAATGGTTGTGCTTAATAGTTACAAAAGAGGTGGTCTGATGAACTCCTATGTTTGAGGCTGTTAGAAATGCAGAGCATGTTGAAGATGCAGCCCCAAGCATACCATGAATCTATCAGCAAAGATGAAAATTGATCACTTGCTTAACTGGAGCTGACACTATTAAAAAGGGGGTAAAAAAATAAAATAATTGCCAACGACATCTAATACCATTTGCCTCCGTTTTAGGTGATAGCCTCGGCTCTAGCTGAGCCAGCCATCAATTTGAATCTTTTGCTTATAGATTCATGACATGCTTTCTGGAGTTTGTCAATATTTCTAGAAGATTCAAAGAGCTGTTTCAAAATGCTCTGTATTGAATCTAAAAGTAGTGCTGCATGAATGCATAGAGACCATATTTTGGACATAATAGCATGCTTGTAATTGTTAATATGGCAAGTGTACCTTGGCATTCAGTGGGCAAACGGATTTCCCAGAAATGAAAAGACTTTCTTCAGTCTTCCAGTCGGCTGTCCTCTGTGCGAGTAAACAAAATATATGTTCACTATAGCAGTACCATCGAAAAGAAGAAACAAACCAATAACTTAACTAAGTACCAAACAAAAAGCAGCTCATACAATGGTAACGACATCACATAACATCTACGATAGTAATGAGATGATTGGGTGAGCACTGAGTGTTCAGTAAAAGGAACACGAGCAGGAGTCCAAAGCAGTTTAATTAAATGGGACAATTGATCTTACAGCCTTGCCTGCTTACAAACTACTCGCATCATCAAATGCAGATGTCTACTTGTCTAAAGAGATTAAGGCCCGGATTACATTATACAGGATCAACTGTTAGAAAGGAATGACTCGGTTGTGTTACACTGCTTTTACAATGTGTAATGATTCTACTTGGAGTGTGGTATGACTCTTCTTTGATATGGTTTTCTAGCAGAGCGGAGCCAATGCAATCTGTTGGATCAGAAACATCTTCCTAATAGGGAAACCAAGAAGACTCTGGGAAAACCCCTTGTTCGATTCAGATTCTATTCATGTTCAACTTCAGTGGAGTGTTGTTAATGTAAATGTCACTTTGTTCAACGAAGGTAGCTCCCTTGATTGGGGCCTTCGACAATTAAAACCACAAAAGACATCATGAAGACATGTGTTCGCTGGGCTTGGAGTTGAACGCGGGACATCTGACTGGTCGTCACCATACTAGCAGCTAGAGCACACCATTGCAGTGTAATTCAACCCTATCTGGAATAGTTTTCATTATTCACCAGTGGGATCGATCCATTCTGGTAGCCTATGCTGATAACTTTAATGCAGGCCTAAGATCCATATTAATGACATTAGGTTGATGGGTGCACAGATAAAAGCTTACATGAATGCAGCGAGTGATGTTGGAAGCAAGTTGGAGTGTAATAAACATGAATATTATCTGTAAAGGAAAAGGAAAGGGATGAAATCAGCAATGAGGAAAGCTATGAAAAAGTGCAATCAGAAATGTTAAATGCAAAATAGTTTGGTGGTAAAATGAAACTATTGTCAACGAATGTTGGTAAATGTAAAATGTTCAATGATTCTTCAGGAACCGCATTACAACTCATTTCCAGAAATAGACGCAACAAACACTATCAGTAATCTAACAGCAATGGCTTGTAACGCAAATCAGTTTTGATCCCTTCAAAGACAATTAGGGCCAAAGATCTCTTAATTACTCCAGTGGATAAAACAAATTTATACAATGGATAACATATCTAAGGCAACAATTATGTGGATGTAACAGAATCTTGCCAGAATGCCCAGACTATCTCCTTATGATATGTACTTGCATAAATACTTGTCAAGACTGTTAGAGCAATGTTTAACTTCCAACATTTTGAAGTGTCCACCTCACATTTTGATGATAAGGGACAAAAGCTCTACAAATTTCAGACGGAATCTATATTCTTTGCTTGTTTGGGAGTTTTAATAATATTGCTTTGCAAGCATAAGTTCTGTAACATTGTCCTGATGCATACATTATTTTATTGACAATTTCTGGAACTACGTGTGACTCAAAACATGTGCTATTAAAAGAAAGAAAAGGCAAATTTGTAAAAAATTGTAACACACTATTTTCATTCTTCTATGCTTGTGTTTTGAAGCTCTGTGTTATTTGCTGCTGATTGAACATCAGCCAAATATGATGGTAAGGCATAGAACATTTGAGTGGAAGCTGATTAGCAGAGAATTAACCTGTCTTCAGTCAACAATGTTAGACGTTCTGTAGTCATTACAATGATTTGTTTTGTCAAGCTTGTCTACTATTTTGCAACCAAGACTAAGAAATAACATATTTAAAGATGATATGGCAAAATGGTTTTTGCAGGAAAATGCCTAAAGTAGTCACGTCACTGAATTCATCAACGCTTTTACCTTCCTTGACACTCCACTTTGACAGAGCTTGCTAAGTCCAACAGCAACCAGGAGGCAAAAACCAGCAGATGGAATGTATAAAACTCTTTCAGCCACAACAAAACCAACATGAAAGAACATGTTGCTGGCAGGTAGGAATGGAACCACAATCAAGCAAAGAGAAATTGCAGTAATTCTGGAATACAAAAACAACTCTCTGCCAAATGCATATGCTATACATGATTGCATCAGAAACAAATTAAACGAAACCTACTGTTGGTGTACCAGTCATTGTTAAGTAGGCTTATTCCGCATTTTGATTGATGCATTCTCATATCATTAAGAAAAACAACGTGTCTGGGTTAGAAATAATACACAGCTATTTAAATCTCGTATTTAGAACTGTGTGATCATTTGTGGCTTATGGCTATGTAACCGAGAGTTACAGTGGTGGGTCGGGGAATTTCCTTTGACTATCATACTCTGCAAGCCTCAAAGTTGGTCGTGTGGTTGCTCGCAAGGAAACGCTAGTCGTCTAGCTTCAGGGATATACAAAGTTAATAATTGATTCCTTGCCATTAGCCTACTCGTGATTACTGTGCCTGTATGTATGTATGTATGACTTTATTCTGAAAATCCATTAAGTTACAAGTAACTTTTTTTCATGGAGCAGAATAGAAAGGAACGTCCCCCAAGAAACCGGGATACCTCTCTTTTTATGTGCATATAATGACATACGACTTCAGGTTAATACAGGGTGGCATTTTTAAATCCTATGAATATATAAAAAGTCTGATGATTCCTAACACTCACTATATCATTTAGTCACAATATAACAGGTCTCATTAACTTTAAGAAATCAAGTCGAAGAAAAGGAAAGGAAAGGAACCCAGGTGATAGATACTAACAGTCGGTGTACTCTAGCCATTAAATTATGTGGCTGCTAACACTATGAATCCAAAACCATGTGAAAACCATGTGAAATGGGAAGCACCATGCGAAAAACCATGTGAAATTTCAAACACCATGTGAAAAAGCATGTGAAAAAGCATGTGAAAAACGTGTGAATTAGAAAACAGTGTGAAAAACCATGTGAAAAGGGCACTTTTCACATGGTTTTTCACATGATTTTCACATGGATTTCACATGGTATCAGTTCATAGTGTAATTAACCACCAGTAACCAGGCATCCAGGCTTCGATTCCAGTCAATCTGACACAGACTCATACTTCTTTTTTCTGTCTCATACTGTTTTCATTGTCGAGGGGCCCACAGGAGAATGGAAGATGCACCATTATATTACTGGGTCACTCTCATTAAAGAAAAAAGATAGATTCATAGTATTTACACGACAGGGAGAAAGACAACTTCGTGTCAAAACAAAGAACAAACCAACAACGTTAACCAAACAAATTGATTTTACAGCCATACTTCAGCTTTGTTATCCTGGATCAGAAAATGCAGGAATTTAAAACAGAAGTATTATCTTACCTCATGAGGTGACTGCTCAGTGAACAGCACTTCCAGCATAGGAACAAAATAACTAACCACATCAGAACTGGAAAGATAATCCTGCCATCTGAAAGTGTCTCAATTAACGGGACGCATCCCATGGCCCAGTCAAAGCACAACCACCGAGGGTTCAGCAAAAGCCAACAATTCAAAGAGTAAATATAGTTGTGATTGAGGAACTGTAACAAGAAACAGAAACAACAAGGCAGTCAGCTTCAAATCACTTGACACATTGCTGGTCTTTCCGCCGGGCAAGGAGAAATGAGTGCATATTAGAAGCAGAGTAATTGTTAGTGTGACTACAGTCAAACCTGCATTAGCGGCCACCTCTATAGAGCAGCCACCTGTGTAAAGGCCACTCTTCATAACCCCAAAACGATATTTTCTATAGAAATCAACCTAGACAGAAAGGCCACTTGTCTATAAAGGTCATTTTTCTCAGGTCCCAGAGGTGACCGTTATCGACAGGTTTCACTCTAGCATGAATATTAGGGTGGTTCAAAAAAAGTCGACTTACGAAATATTAACGGGATCAAGGCGAAAAAGTTGTGAAACAGGGTAAAAACGTTGTATGCAAAAGGAAATTCAATTCGAAGCACGTTTAGAACTCTCGAATTGAGCTTGAAGTTTTGCCCTTTTGAACAGTTTTTCTCCGTAGTGAGCCTTCTTGCGCGACTTCCGTTTTGACCACAAATCGGGTTGAATGCGTAAAATCGCAATTATGACGTCATTTCTGGGCGTAATTTAATTATTTTACTTTTGCTAGAAAGAAAAATAAATTGCCTTTCTTATGAATT
>OFHS01000956.1:0-11114 GCA_900245855.1 Calvadosia cruxmelitensis
TCCGACAGCCCCTTCTTTGCAAAACTGAGCGTACATCTTGCAATCAGGTGCCTCGTCCCTGCATACTGAAATATTATATAGAAATTTTTTATAAATATGAAGATATTTTAAATATCGTCTATACATCTCAATACAGAGATCCAGCTGCGAAACCCGAGGCACTGCATGCTCCTTATAGCTTGAAAAGAAAATTATTTCGAAAACAACGTAGCATTACAACGACATTTCCAGCATTATAAATATACAATAAACTCGCAGTCACATTCTGCCTACAAAATTCAAATACTAAAAATAACAATATTACCTAAAATAAAGTAACCTAAAAATAATATAGACTAATGTAAATTAATATATAGCTTTACAGCACGGCTTTCATGAAATAGTAATTATGATGTTTTATATTGTGCTCTCGATAGCCCTGATCCTTGTCACGGCAAATTACAGAAGTTAAGACAATAATGTTAGTTAAGAGTGACCGAAGATTGCCATCCAGCGAGGAAATGCCATCAGCGTCCGTGAAACATTTGATGAATAGCATGGTTGCAATTTTAGTTTTTAGGAATAATTTTATAATAGTTCTTTAGGTCGTATAGTTTTATAATAGGTTCTTAAATTGTATAGTTTAAGGATAGTTAAGTAGAAATGCATAGCTTGTGTATCTGTGATTTAATTTATATCCGAAAATACTGTACGTATCAATTTCAAATATACCTCATTTAGATTATCTAACGTTAAAAAGACAATATCAGTATTTGGAGACATGCAAAACAGACCCAGACATTTATTTCTGAAGAATAGGTTGCCTGTGTAGCAGCAATTGGCTACTACATCAAGCCTTTTGTGCTCACATACGATGTTATTAAAATATTTCGTTCTAAATAATTTGAAGATTTATTTTTTTAATAACTTCAGATACTGTTCATGTGTCACATAATACAATTTGAAAAAATGCCTATATACATTTTGAAACTAAAAACTAATAACATGCTAAAATTATAACTACTTAAAAAAACTAAATAGTGAAATATTTGTTCTTGATCTCATTTGACGAAATGCTTCATTTTTCTTCTTGGATCGTGGAAAGCTGAATACGTAAACTAAGAACGTCAGTTGGGAATTATCGCGCGTTGGCGTTTGCTTTTACAACGCCAAGAGAAAGGTCATATGACGTCAGCTTCTTGAAGCGTAAGCAGAATATTCAACGCGAATTGAGTCACATTCTTCTAATAGTATATCGTAAGTAGAAGGTGAGCTGCGCTCACATTTCTACTCAGATGATAAATAACCATTCCAAGAGACTACAAATGGCCTGGTTTGGGCAATAATCCATATACATGCACAGTATCTATAGTGCTTAACTGTTAACAAGTTTGCAAACAACTGCAAATTCGCAAAAATATACTGATGTTGAAAAGGAAATAATAAGGTTATAACATAATTGAGAGGTTATAACTATAGAAGAAATAAATTGTTAATTACACAATGTACAATCTGAAAATCTCATGTAATCTTGCAATAACTGGAAGATTGCCTATTGGACTATTTATAGGAGCTTTTGATTTGATTGATTGATTTGATTGATTTGATATATTTTCCGTAAATTCAATACGAAAGGCAAATACAGGATATAAATACCACTAACGCATAGCCTATGATAGTTTACAATATTTCATTAAATTTATTTTATCTAAACGAGACTTGAAACAATACAATGTTGGTGCAGTGACAACATCTTCTCATCTAATTCAACATTTTCTTTCCGTTTTTGTAGAGGACCACTCAGGTCAAGCAATAACCTAAAATATCCCGTTCCAATCTGATTCGCGGAAATACCGTGTTGTTCCAGGTAGGAAGTATCCCCTAGATGTGAATCACTTTTCCAATTATAGACAAGTCTTGACATTTATATAGCTTCTAATTTTCCAAATGATAGTATGCAATTGTAAGAATTATTACAAATTCACATGTTTAAGTACGAATTTCTGATAGCTTTCTGTAATTTAAATTTTAAGGCATAGCTAGTTATCATGATATTGATAACGATAGTATTGATAATATTGATATTGTTATATTATACTGTTCTGTTACCGTTTACTACGGCGGTAGATTTTTGAACAAACATAAAATTTCGTTCATAAAAATTTGATGAAATTTGGCATCCAATTTCAGAAAGGTGGCTGCAACTAATAGATTATTGATTGATTACTTCTAGTTTGTCATATGCAGCGTCTTTGTTACGTTTTAAGATTGGATTCACCATGCTACAATTTCATATCAATTATCATGGCGCAATTAAATAATTCAGCCATTATTCTGAGATGGACATAGTGGCAACCCAATTGAACATCTGGGAAAATAAATAAATTAATAAATAAATAATAGATAAATTAGAATTGATATTTTATATGATAAACATGTCTAGAATTATCAACAAATTACTCAATGAATTAGTAAAATCAAATGTAAATGCTTTATCATGTAATATTGAAACTGGTTATCTTAATGGGCTCACCTTGAGCTGCAATGCACAACACAAAGCAGTTGAAAAGGATTAAGAAGTAATGAGATGTCATCTTTGATTATCCAATCAGACAAATTGCATTTGATTTCCGTCACGGTTGTCGGTTTGAACCAAATGATTGCCATGATAACTCCGATGAGATCCAGGAGCCGTGTAACTTTATTGACACAGGCGCGTTTATTTTCAGTTGGCGGTCTTGTTCACGAAGACCTGAACAAACAACATGCCTTCCTTATTAGTTTCATCATACCAATCTCTGATGAATCGATCCACACAAATGCAATCAATCTGCGGATTGCATTTTCGGCAGAACTGCATGGCGCAATATTTCAGCAAGCTCTCCCACGCCAGATATCATTTGAGATAGCCATGACTTGAAACGTATTTATTGTCCAGTAAATGTTATTTAAATATAAATATAAATGAAATACACTTATTCTGACAATTATTCAACTTGGGCAATTCTGCAGCGGACGCTCTCAACGTTTCCTCGCTGTATGGCTAGGCTTAAATTTGCGATGAAATCGATCTTATTCGACTTGATATTCATTCTAGCGCCTAGCATAAACGTATTTTATTCTCAATCGCTTATAAAGGTACGCGCGTTCAGCCAAGGTTGCAGGAAATCCCTAATTCTTAGATGCCATCGGAAAATGGCTAATTACAGCCACAGGGGAATCTATGCTTTTAATCAGTCTACTTCTTTAGCGTAATAGAGAATCGACATCCCTATCCTTCAGGAAAAGAGATCGGTGCTATTTTTATCGAGCCTCCAAGGCATTGCATTGCTAAGCAAATTATTCTTCAAATTCAAAACAGTTCGGGAAATCATCATCATCATCATCATTTTATTTATTTCTCCTCGCGTTCTACTACTTCCTGTTTCCAAGCAAGCAGTTGCCTCTACGGCACGTTTTACAGAATAGCGAGTTTAAAAGCAAGACTACCCACAGAAAGGAGCTAAATTAGTTAAAAAAATTGACATGATGTGTTAAAAAGACTTTACATGCAGCTATTCATGGTTGAATACACTAAAAATTTCACTTAATTTAGAATACTTCATGTTAACAGATTTTTAAACTCAAGGCTTGAAATTGAAATTTTAAAACTATTTCTCTTTGGGCACGTTGCCACAGACGGATGTTTATTTAATTAAAATTTCGCTAAAACTTTGGCTGCGCACAGAGATGGGGAAACCTTTCCGAATTTGGTTTTTATGCGTTTGATGATAAATTCTCGTCTTGTGGCAGCTCTAGTCCGTCCTTGGACGATGGAAAATTGATCGCTGATGTAAGACGGACAGTTGTTATTTCTGGCATCCCAAGCCATCATAGCACACGATGCTAAGTTGCTGTGGTGCAGCGAGACTTGCAATCCTAACAAGGCGAAGCAATCCGATGACGGGTGGTAGCGGTCAAGACCGATAATCGACCTAATTGCTCGGCGGCACAGAGAACGATCCATTCGGACTTGTATAGCTGCTTGCTGATGCCAGACAAGAGCACATTCGCAAACTTGAAGTGTGGAAGGATGAACGTTTTCACGAGATCTTTCCTGACCCGTTCTGGGAATGCGTACCGCACACGTGATAAAACAGAGGCGGCTGCGGCGCCTTTTCGGCAGACAGCATCTACCTGGCTTCCAAGTGAGAGCTTGTGGTCAAATGTGAAGCCAAAGATCTTCAGTTGTTCGCTTGCCGGAATGCTGTTTCCCTGGATCAGTAGCGAAGGCCGACCTTTACCAAATATCATGGCTTGAGTTTTTGATTTGTTGATCGTGAGGTGGTTGGACTCGAACCATGATACCAGTGCAGAGATGTCGTCATTGATTTCTTGCTGCAGATGTTGGGTGTTGGTGTTGCTGTGGTAAAGTGTCGTGTCATCGGCGTACTGACGAAGGTTGAATGCTGGAATGAACAGTGACATGTCGTTCGTAAACAGATTGAAAAGCAGTGGACCCAATATGCTGCCCTGGGGCACACCGGAGGTGACATCAAGCCATGCGGACCACTGATTGGATACACGTACGTGTTGCCGCCGACTGGTGAGGTAGGACTCAAGCAGATCGAGAGCACTGCCTGTGAAGCCATATGCCTCTAGTTTGGCAAGCAGTAGCTGGTGGTGAACTCTATCGAAGGCCTTACTTAGATCAACTGCAACTATAGCGACTGTTTTGCCTTCATCCAACGCTCTGGTCCAGTCTTCGAATACCTTAGTTAGTGCTGTTGTACAAGAATGAACCTTAAGAAATCCAGATAATGCTGAGGACCACAAACTATTCTCTATCATGTGACCAGTTATTTGCTGACTAAGCAATCTCTCGTACACTTTAGATAGTGCGTGCAGAAGAGTGATGGGGCGGTAGTTAGTCGCGTAGTAGGGATCGATTCCTTTATAGATTGGGACTACAGGGGAAATAGTTGCCAAGTTTTGTTTTTGAAGCTAGCAGTATCAGACTCCTCTTGCAACTTTAATCATACATCATCTTCGCCTTACGACTTTGGCGCATTGATTGCCACCACGGCCATTGCTCAAACTAATCGGGTGGCTCCTCTGTTTTGTTGGAATGGGTCGGCGGTTTGTTACATCATCAATGAGTGTGGTGGCTAGCGAAACACATTCGAAGACCGTCCATCCACTGGAGCCTGGGTCTGCCGACGCACCGTCCAAAGCCTTCGTGTTGCCTGCTTATCAGGATGGGATGAAGCGCATGTCTGTGATGATTGCAACTTTGTGCTGGGACGTTGTTTCTGTTGCAATAGCTAATGATTTTCGTTTTGCATCTGAATATTGTCATATCCTTTAAATAGAATTCATGAATTTGAAAGAAAAGAGATATATATCCTGTAATTATTAATAAAAAGGAGGAAAAAACATACTGTATACGCAAAAATATAAAATATATACAATTAAACCTACGATTGTAAATTTCTGTGACCTCACCTTCCATGCAAACGTTTTCTGTAAACTTATTGGATTTTGTTAATAAATGATGATGATGACAGTCCAAAGCCTTCGTGTTGCCTGTTTATCAGGATATGATGAAGCGCGTGTCTCTGATAATTGCAATTTCGTGTGCTCACTTCATTCATGGCGAATAAAGTTAGATCCTGCGAGATTGCAGCACTTTAATTGGCACTCATGAAGTCTAAGAATTCGCAGTCCTTTCATAATTATATCTTTTTCAAGTGGAATGAGTTGGCAAAGTCATGTCCAAACTTCACATAATTAAAATGTCAGACAACGCATGTATTATGTTAATCTAGTATGTACGCAGTTACATTGTTATTAAGTTATGGTAAAGTTCATCAAGGCAACATGTTATATTATTTAATGTTAGTACTGCTGTATTATATTGCAACGAATAAAAAATTCTGTTATATGTCAGACAGATCAGAAAATAACAAATATTGAAACATCAAAGAAAACAGAAATAATGAAGGTTAAGGACTTATTAAAGGCCATACAATCGTCAACTATACATCTTATTATATACTAGTGGAGTGTAATGCATGTACAAATAGCAACGACCATATGCTGCATGTGATTCCTATATGACAGACAGGGAAATAATACAAAGAGGATAGGAGGCTCCGCCGCATTCAGTCTGAGGCTTGCCTATTGCGATATGCATCATGGATTTTCTCCAGAAATTGATCGTCGCTCTGTAACGTGAAAGAAGATCATACCAGATGAATGTCCATTGTGAGAAATAGACGAACCGAAGAACGCAAAAATTTCCCAAATATCATTACGCGAGCGAAGTATGCAGAGCACTAGCATACTGACAAACATAAACAAGCATGGAAAACACTTTTAGACATAAATTCTTATCGAAAGAATTTCTTTCGATTGCTGAATACAGTTCATGTTTATAGTTATACGCGAGTGAGCATTTTAACCCACTTCCTACCATTTAATCTGCTTTGACTAACATTTACCTTTCCATCGAAAATACATACAATGCCGAGGATTCAGAGGAAGGAGTAGAGAGGGTGGCGAATGATCACAGACAGAAAGACAGACAGACAGACAGACAGCCAGACAGGCAACAGTATTATCTTACTGGGAAACACTGACGACCAAGTTACATCAAAAATCAAAACGTAGCAGACAATTTGTTACCTCCAAGAGGCGGATGAGTGTATCTTTCAGCTGCTGTTTCGTCAGCAGGGTAGGTTCTTTCGGTGTTGCTGAAGCCTGGGGCAGCGAAGGCTGCAGCTGTTGCTGTTGGGGCACCCTGGCAGGCGTACGGAATGCAGAAGGAGAGAGCAAGGCATTTGTGCCTGCGTCCAGTAACGGATTAACAAGCCCAGACTAGAGGTAGAAAACAACCATCGTTATAATGATACAAATCCACTAACATCAAAGCACTTACACACGCATGCTGCTGTGAAGAATGAGCGATTATTAGAAACTGCATTGAAATCTCATGACCAACCTCTTTCGAAGGGACGTCAGGTGCTTTGCTGTCACCGTTTTGAAACAACTGAAAGTTCAGGAAATAGAACATGCATACATATAACCTACCAATAAAGATGACCGATCATGGAATAGTTTGATCTATTTTATATCATGCAGAGATCCTTCTACGCAACTGTACACAGCAAAATCGAGTCTTACGTCTTACTGCTGAGAACAAATTACTTGTCTTAAACATCCTTAAAGTAAGAAAATGAAAATAATTAATTATTCTTTATAGGAAAAGTATAACAGCTATGATAATTCACCAGCTGTTCAAATAATTAGCATTGCAAGTTTCAAATTACTTGATAAGAAAATTTTCCTGTTATACTGACGAAAAGCATTTCTTGATTAGAAAAACTTTATTAAAAAATCCATGCAGATTTCCTAACATAACATATTTTATTTTGACGTGTACTTTCTATTGAGCCACACTGTTGCATTTCGCAGGAAAAGACAACGGTACACTGCGCTGATAATGGAACCCATCATTTCTACTGCATATGTTGAAAAAGCTTTAATAAACCGTTAAGGTCAGTGTCCTCAAATTGCTCAACAGATTACAAAGTAGATTGTACATGACACAGTGAATCAGAATAGATACAAAGAGCGCAACAGAAGCAACTAGTACTGAAAAATAAGACTACTAAGTTGTGAGATCTCTTTCATAACTTACTTTCCTTTGAACGTTCTTTGTTGCGCTGTTACGCTTAGCAGACAAAATGGCTATAACAGAATTATGATCATTATCATGCTGGTTACAACAAAACAAAACGCTTTTGGCCAAGTAATGTGAATAAAAACAAACAAAAAAGTAAACAAATAATGAACAAACAAACAAACAAACAAACAAGCAAACAAATAATGAACAAACAAACAAACAAACAAACAAACAAACAAACAAACAAATAATGAGCAAACAAAAAAGCATCCATTTTAGATAGGACTAAAGCTACTCATCCAAGGCATGCAAATTACAGACCTGACAATGACATTGCAGTTGATTGAGATGAACTTTCATTGGAAGATGTGTTGAGTGGTGAACTAGAACTTCCTTTCTGTACTGCTACAGCTTCCAGAGTAGCAACGTCAATAGCATTGGGCAATGGATGACCAAGATTGCTATCTGCAGCAGACCGCGAGAGTATTTGGATGGGCGGTTGTTCATCTGGTGCTATGCCAGGCATCGTATGAGAACGGTACTTGCGTTTTTCTTTACTTTCAGAAACATCCACAGACTGACACTTGGATTTCTTATTTTGGTCAGCAAAGTAGTTTTGCAGAACATCTTTTTGTGAGTCAGGGCAGGGAGACTGGTGAAGAGAAGAAGAAGCAGAGCAAACTCACTACTAAGTAATGTAAGGCAGGCAAATGACAATAAGAAGATACACTTACAGTCATCACATAACAACAGAGACCTTTTAGACAAATATGTACAACAGATCACAAGGACCAAGAGGGAATTGCTCATGATGCAGTCAACTTGAATAGCATTCCACCCTTCGTGAAGCAAGGAATTAGGAAGTTCTACACAAAGTGGATCCTATGGAAACCACATTAAACAGTAAATAATTGTCAGTGGTAGAAGGATAATGGAAGTGATTTTCTGTTAAACCTGTTTGCAAATGTTTCAAACCTATTCGTTATCTGTAAAAACAGGAACAGACTATTTCCTTTTAGTACGGAGTTAATCATACTGAAGTGTAAAAAAGGAAGAAATAAAACGTTAGCAGCACTGCTCACACCTCCGGCTCAGAAACCCTCCTTTGTCGACTTGATTTCTTCTTGTCACTCTTTGGAACATTCTGTGCTGCTTTTACTCCAGTAGCTTGCTTTGTCTTAGTCTCATCCTATAAACATCATAAAAAGATCCACTTATACAAAACAATCCATTTTCAACACTAAATGCTACATTGAGAGAAGTCACAACAAAGAAGAATTCAGAAGGAGCAACAAAGACAATCAGGAAAAACCGACAGCTTCCACGACTATGAATACAGTTAAAGACTGTCCACAATGGTTACCTTGGAGAAAAGCAAAATTGGCGGCTACGAAAGAGCAACCATGTTCTATCAAAACGTGCACATATGACTAACAGATAGTGGAAACATTAACAGGTGTCTGTTACACAGGGGTGACTGATAGATTCAGGTTTTACTATCTTGGATCCATTAATCAAACATCAAGCTTGTTAGATATATCACTCAGTGTTTCAATTTTACCAACCTTTTCATACGTTTGCATTGCATTCATTAAAAGCTCCATTACATTCACTTTCTTTGGAGTTGCTTCATTCTAGAAAGAAAAATTGATAGTTCTTGGCAGCGAATATTACCATCCACATTTAGCAACATAGCTCAAATGTCAAAACTATCTTTTCTAGAAAGATTTTATGTATGTTAAAACGACACCTGCCATGGAATATGGACAGTAAGTGATGTTCTATCAAGTGGGATACTAGCCAAAACCAAACTGTTTTACACACATACAAAGAGAAAATTAGTACTATACACATCCTGCTACTTCGTTGGGACGTTTCACAAGTCCGGTTTTCCTGAATCAGCTTAAAACATATCTTTGATCAGGAAAATTGGAATCCTAATGCTGCTACTCCATACGGTAGTCGAATTGGAACATCACAAACAAAAAATTGAATTCTGTGGTCATTTACGAGCAAAATAATGAGCTCAACAGCAAGGTTAATATTAAGCTGGCAGACAAGCCACTATGAAAATAGACACCCTCAAAACGATAAATGCTTACATATCTGGTGTAGCCTTCACAAATCATTCTCACTGTGTAGGCTAAGCAAAAACAACCGACACTCAACAAGCGTTCACTTTAATTTTTAACTGCTGTATTTGGCAAACAGTTCAATCTATCATATGAATCGTAGCGGGAATAATCGAAACGTAATTCAATGCACCATTTTATCATTAAAGATTGATCAGAACAGGCTGCGTTGCCATCAATGACAATGTAATTCCATTGGACAGTTATTGAGTGGCAGTGCGTTAAGGTGGAGAACACACATGCTATTTGCGCTGTGTTCAGTGGAGACGCACACAGAGAAACAGAGTCTGGCTCCGTGTTTAAAACAACTACGATTCTCAGAACTGATGGTTGCATCAAAACTAATGGTTGGCTTGCATTGGGTGGCTATCCTATCAGAACTCGTAATTCAAAATTCATCACCTCGACTTTTGGACAAAATATTACACTTCATAAAAGCCGCTCTATTTGAAATAATCAACTTGCAGACAGGAATAAATGTGTGTGACGCAGACGCAAACTTGCACAGACCGGTCTCGAACTCCTACTCTAGCAAAGTAGACTCTTCACTTGTGTATTTTTCTAACAAATACACTAGGATTTCTGTAGTAGTCACGGCTCTTTCCACTTTTCTTGTGTTAGAAATCATATCAAGATTGCTGTTATTGCTGGTCTTTGCCTTTCTAATAATATCCTGTCACAAAATCAATTTACAACACCAGAACAGCTATTGGGCAATTTACCTGCTGTCGATCAAGCATCAAATCACTCAATTCATCAACAAGTTGAGCCTCATTCAAGGAATGCTTTGTTAGCCTAGACACAATAGAAAACCCAAATTATACGTTTCAAAAGCAACTACTCTAAACAAATATAAATGCTCAATGTTGTTAAAAGAGAACAAGATGCTATCATCAGAACAAAACAATCATACCTGGGAGATAAATGAATTCCAGCAGAATCTGAACCCTGTTTACAAGCGTGTGCATGTCTGCATGTGCACTTGAATAATTCACTTCCATTACTGCTCAGCTGAAGTCAGGTCGCTGTAACGTATTACTCCTTTCGAAATCCGTGATAATAACCGAGATGTGACAATAACTGACGTGATATTATCCGAGTAGAATAATAGAAAAGCTTAGGGACTGGCAAGTGGAATTTCACTTTCCGTGACAATAACCGAGACGTGATAATATCCGAGGTGATATTAACCGAGTTACACTGTACTTGAATATAATCTCATAGCACGGGTGGTCAAAAGACAAAGTTGGATTGTAAATCAAATCGCTCACAGTGAATGTTACTGTCAGATAAATAAAAGAAGGCAAATAATTTTATTCAATCAAGTTCAGTCAGTG
>OFHS01000956.1:19038-32789 GCA_900245855.1 Calvadosia cruxmelitensis
AGCACACAACAAAGGCTGGCAATGATTTGATCTGTAAATTTGCATCCTCCGTATTTGAAACCCAATCTTAGACCAGCTACATCCAAGCAAGAAAGCGTATGATCGTAAATTCTATCGGCTCTCAGGTCCAAGGCAAGGTATAATTGTAGTGATTTGTAAATTGCATCTCACATTCAGACTCTGTCTCGCTCCTCTTCGCGATAAGCTTTTTCTCGCAGTCGTAGTACTGTCGCATTTGAAATTCCCTGTTCGAAGACGGTGCAAGTATGGTCGCTGTCAGAGCCAACCACTCTGACTCAACACAATGGCCCAATGAAGTCCATCTTAAATTGGATCTAGGTAATACCACTGTCTCTTGTCAAAGCTAAAAGAGATCTTGCCAGGAAATTTGCCACATTAATCCCCTGACAATATGTCATCCAAAAAGGTCAAACAGTGATAGTTCTGAGCCATTGGTTTGAAGACGTTGCTCTGTGAATACAACAACACAACAGCCTTCCTGTTTAGCTCTGATGTAAGTTGTGAATACATCGTTTAATGTTGGATAATGTATGATTTATACATTAACACTCTACAAAGCATCTCATGGTGATGCGTAAAAGGAAGGCAGGTCATGTTTCAAAGGCTGGTACACAGCGTCATAACGAGGCTCACCCGCAGATATAAAGAGAGATTGTTCGTATAGACCAACGAGGGTGCGTCTAGCTTAACTGTAGAGCAATAGACCGGCAACTGAGGTGTCGTGGGTATGACTTCCATGGGACCTTTCAGTTTTTCTGTGATGAGCAATCTCAGTTTCAACAATCGTATGTCCTATTCCTCCCCATCATATGATTAAAAATAACAGCTGGTTTGCTTATCATGATTAATCAAGAGGTGACAGTCACTTCGTTGGTTATTTAGCACTGGAAAGCTATAGAATTAAATATTAACAATCGCCATTGTGATATGACTTGTTTATTTTCAATTTTAAAGGCGTGGCTACATTTTGTAAAGAAACATATCGACCAATTCGCGCAGAGGAAGGTTTAACTGGTTACACAACAAGAAACAATGACTCAGTGATCGGATGCTATACAGAGTTCCCTGAAATTTGTTGTGAAGATTTATTGGCTCTCGACTCAGAAGGGCGCGCTGTTCTAACGGAACATGAGTTGTCGAATGGAAGGTCTCTTGTGATTGTGAATGTCTACTGTCCACGAGCAGATCGTGACAATGAGGAACGTTATCAGTTCAAGATGAATTTTTACACTGTACTGGAAGGAAGGTGCAGGACGCTGCTTGAAAACAACAGGTAAGACAAAAGCACACATGCAACCCTTACTATCTTGAAGGGAGACTCCCACCTTGAGAGTTGAATATCTCTTTTTTGTCTCCTAATATATATTCAATTTATAAAATATTCTTATCTTGGTCATGAATATCTCTTAACTTCTACAGTCCTGTGTCATGGTACATGAGAATGTACCAGGCAAGCATACCATCGAATACTCAGTTTTTATCTTCTACGGACTGTGGGGAAATATGTTGCCATGCTTTTGGCTTGCAATATGGAATTTGCTGGAAGTTTCAGTCATTTTAAAATTATTGTCCATCACCATAGCATAGGCTGACACAACGTCATGCAGGCGTAAGCGTGCAGTAGATGGCAAGAGTTTTGCCAAAACACTTCTTCGTGTAATTTTACGTAACCATGAAACGACCCACATTTCCACAGAGCATGGGTACCATAGTTCAGTTGTTTTTATCATCACTCTATTACTTGGTTTTTGTCTGGTCATTCCTATCTGGGAATTCGAAAGCATGGTGCAACAGAATTGTAAGTATGCCCATTGCAGTTTCAAAGAGGCAATAGAATACTGATTGACCAAAATTAGAAACATCATCAAAACTCTGTCAAAAATTTCTTTTGAAGGCACTCCCTGCGGTGGAGTCCTTAATCCCCTTGGCTTAGGGACATTGGGGCAGGTCTAACGCAAGGAAAAGTGGAAACATTTACAGAAAAATTACAAGCCAGGTCTATTGTTCAGGCAAGCAGTAGAAGTGAGGCCGCCGCTCGAAATTCTACAGCACGGAACGGCGAAATTAGAATGCAGTGAAATTTATCTCCGCCGCGGCCTGAGAAACCTGCTGTAGAGCATGTGAGAGTAAGCAAACCAACAGGCATAATAATTATCGCCGTCCGCGTCAGTAACAACAGAGCTTGTTTTTCTCCATGAATATGTGCCCTTTTCTCGTTGCCTCATTGGAGAAAATCGGCGGGCATTTTGCTGGGGCCATATTTGGACATAAGAACTGCACTAAAATTGCAATATTTGAAAGTGGCCTTTCTTCTCGCTGCGAAAAATAGATATACTGTTGCATTAATGCATAAAGTAAGAATAAAATCCACCAGAAGGCGGAAAGATTTATTCAATAGTACAGTACCGGTAATAGCAACATCCTTTTCTCAGTGCGACACATCACATTCTACATGCTGCTGTAAACTAGCTTTATTTATACGTTTTTGTTTACCCTTTATCAACCACGAACGTTGCCTTGTCGCTTGCTCGCGCCTTTCCACTAGAAGTTTTTTTTTACACAGACAGCGACCGACTACAGCAGGCAGAAAGTGTATTCCAGCAGCTGCATAATAATTGTGCGTCTGCACTGCAAAGTGATTACCGCATTTGGACAATTCGACGGACTAATTAAGCTGAAGTGCACTATGGTAGCAATATTCAGCATGTTGCTATGTTTCTTCCTTCCGGCATTAGGGAGAAGTCTCCCCATGCCTTATTTGCATGAAAAACATCTAGGGACGTTAAGCTAGATCCTCCCAGCTCCTCTTTAGATCGAAAATATGGCGCTGACCTTGACGCTGACACAGAAGGAAGCTGGCTAGCTTTTGTCTTAATGATGGGGTCTTACAAGAAAATCAAAGTTACATGGCTCTTTCACCATCAGCAAGCGCTACTCACAATACGCCATGGCTCTGTCAAGTGACAAAAAGTTTCTCAAATTAGTAATGAATTCCTACAAGGGTCGTGTATCCAAGGCACCTGTTTGCCCTTGCTATAGTGGAATGTATATAGTGCTCACTTCAGGCGTCGACTGGAGACACGCAGCTATCTGCTGCAAGAACCAGAGCTGCTCTTATGGAGAGTATAAGTTAGTGGAAGGTGAATGCGTCGCCAAAACGACATTAGTAAGTCAGGTATGTCATCACTATTTACCTTCTTTGAATTCAATTTCTTTAATATGCCTGATTCTAAAGGTAAAGATTCACACTAATCATTTTTCATAGTTGCGTTTATCGTTCATCTTGATCTCGGCCTGCTTTGCATTGATCTGTAACGGCCATGTACAAAAATTGCGTTTAACATACAGTGACGTCATAGTCCACAACGCGCGACAGAAAATTAGAAGAGAAAGAGTGACCTTTGAACTCAGAGTTGCAATCAACAAATGTAAAATGAAACCGCAAAAGGGACAGATGGCCATAGTATCACAAGTATCCAACTTCATACTAATTATAAAAATCGTATTACAGAGTATAACCCTGACTCAGGTCTCCTGAAGGCTTGGCGTGGGATAAAGCGCACATGATTTGTTGTGCTTTTGTGTGCCCCTAATCAGCAACAAAGCTCCCCGTTGAGAAACACGCGCATGCCGCAGGCGCAATATTTTCTGAAGGTTAGCATTTGTTAGGATATGATATTTGTAAAGCAACTTGTATGGAGGTCAACCTTAAAAGTAACAATTACAGATTACAGTCAGTATTTGTAACGAATTACCGCTACAGTTACTTTGATGGGATTTAAGGATAAAATACAAATCACCCAAAAAAGTAACGATTACATGTAATCAGTTACTTGCAACGAATTCAGTTACAGCTCTGGTTGTCAATGAAAATTCTAGTGGAGAGGCGCGAGCAAGTGACAAGGCTACGTTTGTGGTTGCTAAAGAATAAAGAAAAAGATACAAATATAGCTAAATTACAGCAGCATGTAGAATGTGATGTGTGGCGCTGAGATAGGATGGTGATATTCCTATTGAATAAATCTTTTCGCCTTCTGGTGGGTTCAAGGCCTACTTTATGCAACATTATATCTACTTTTTGCAGCAAGAAGAATGGCCATTTTCAAAATATTGCAAGTTTAATGCAGTTGTTATGTCCAAATATGGCCTCAGCGAAATACGTGCTGATTTTCTCCGATAAGGCAACGAGAGAAGGGCATGTGTTCACGAAAAAAATGCTCTGTTGTTACGGATGCAGAAGTCGATAATTATTATGCCTGCTGATTCACTCATTCTTGCATGCTCTGCAGCGGGCTGCTCATGCAGTATTTCACTGCACTCTAAATTTGCCACTTCGTGCTGTAGAATTCCGAGCAGCGGCGTTAGTTTCATTGGTTGCCTGAACATTAGACTTCATTCGCAATTTTTCTGTAAAATTTCCGTTTTTCTGTCTTTTAGACCTGCCCTGGATATTGGTATTTTTGAATATACTGTAATAAGTTTCAGTTTAACAAGCTAACCGTTAGGAGATTAGCGTCGGCGAACTAAGTTTTTACATCCCTATCCTGTTTGGTCATGGTCGTCTACGGCTATTGGCTAATTTAGCCTATGATGTTATTATTGTTATGTTGTTATGACAACTTATCTGTATGGTAATTATTATTTACAGGCATGTCGTGATTGTGGGTGACTTCAATGCAGTACATTCAGACATTGACCATTGTGAGCCAGAGATGGATAAGGTATCTATCCAATGTCACATATCTTGACGCTAAATGTCAAAATAGTTCCACGGGTTCCACTTGATCTTCCCACTTCCAATTTCACACAGTTTTATAGAAATTCCACATATTTCACATTTACAGTTTTTTCATAAGCAACTAGGCAGGGCTGATGTATTGCACATTTATAATGTTTGTCTTTGTCTTACAGCATAATTATAAGTTCTGACATTAACTTACGTCTAAGGTACAATGTGTGTCACATTTTGACAGTGAGCCATTGGGCATGGAAATAGGAATGTATGCTATCATTATTATCTCATTTGCAGGAACGCGAATATAGCCCTGGAAGAAAATGGATACGAAAGTTCTTGACACCTTTAAAGAGCAAAACTATAGATGAGAATGTATCTAAAAAAAATCAAAGTGATGGCAATCAGGCTGTCACACAGAAGAACAATACCAATGATGATGGATATCCTGCAAGGGAATTTGTTGATGTATTTAGATACTTTCATCCCAACGACAAAGATGCATTTACTTGTTGGTCAACAATGACGCGCGCAAGAGAAACAAATTATGGGACTCGCATTGATTACATTGTTGGTGATATGGACCTTGTTGCGAAACATGCCAGTTCTTCTGCTATACGACCTGATGTTGAAGGTTCCGACCACTGTCCCGTGGAGGCATCATTTAATGTTGTGGTGGTGCCTTCCAATAATACCCCAGCTCTATGTTCTGCTTTCCTATCAGGGTTTTCTGGCTCTCAGCAGAGCATCAAGCAATTTGTTGTGAAAGGTGCAGTCCAAGATGAAAGTAAAAATGTTATTGCAAATGGTTCATCAGAAGTACATCCTCTGTCCAAAAAGCGGAAAATAGAAACTCAAAAGAAATCGAGTACAATTTTGACATTCTTTACATCAACCAGGATTAGCAATGGAAAACAATCTAAAGATGATGTCACAAGAAAACAAACGGAGGATGCATTTGAAGCAACAGCAAGCAGTATTAAATCTCAACCAGGTAATGTGTCAAATTGGAGGAAGTTGTTAACTGGGCCAGAACCTCCACCTTTATGTACAGGGCATAAAGAGCCGTGTGTACTTCGAACTGTGAAAAAAGATGGCCCTAACAAAGGAAAGCAGTTCTACTGCTGTGCAAGGCCCGATGGACGTTCTAGTGATAAACTAGCGAGGTGTAACTGTTTTATTTGGAAATCTAAAAAATCTTGATTTTAGTTTCTTGCAGCTAATAGGAAATCACTATAATGAAAATGTAAACCTTTCACAATGTAAATACGGTTCCTCATGATATGTTAGCTCCTTTCAGACCCCATGCTTATCATACTTATACACTACTGTACTGTGTGACTGTGTTTTGTAGAACTTGTAAAGGTGTCTACTTGTCAATTAGGCATTTCATTTGTGGTGTGAATTCACCGTAGAGGTGCTTGTCTTTGCTGGCATTGTCGTTGATTTATTGGGTTACTTTTGACAATAAATACCGGCATCACTTCAACCATTTGTTTTGAAACAGGTTTCAACATACACCCAATGCCATTTTAGTTAGATAATTACAAAATAAGTTACTTTAAAGTTAACAGAAGTTATTTGTGATATCTTTATCACAAATGAGACTTAGAATGACCTGTTTTCACACCAACGGGAAAATGATCTATCATTATATCCAAGAAAGGATATGGATGTATGTTGAAAGGATCAAAAGAAATTGTCTACTGTAACAATAATTGTTGTCAAAAGACAAGTTATCAGATTACTCTTACTATAGAAATTGACACTTACAGCGACAAGTGAACTTTTACTGTAAACTCACACTAAGAAATTCTGCCAGTCAAGCTAACCTTATGTACAGAAGCAACTGAATGACACCAGACAAGCTTCGCTATATTTAGCAGTGACCACTTAATGTATAATTGGACGTCAATGTAATGTAATAACAGCACCAAGTAAAAACATACACAAATAATTTTGTATTCATAAATGTACTCACAACTTATTACAAAAGTAAGCACAAATTTTCATGAGAGACATGTGATGAAATAAGTGCGACTATGACTGCTTTGTTTGTTGTTCTAAAGTAACAACAGTTCTTCATTCCAGCACAAGGATGCAACAACACATCCTCAAGTCGGATTAAAAACAATAGAAGTGTCCGGTATTTTACTCCATGTTGAGTGATTTCTTAACAGTCCTTATGATGTTTTCTTTCTGCGGAAGACAGTTGTGCTCTAGCAACTCAGCATATGGCATTGGAACGTCAGCACCTGTTACTCTGTAGACTGGCGCATCCAAGTAGTCAAACGCTTCACCTAGGTTTAGAACGAGTAAACATAAATCTTCGTTGAGTAAGTTGACAGAAGAAAACTGCACAACAATAATTTATATGGTAAAAGTAAATAATGCACAATGGTACCTTACAACGTATCAGCTGATCTCGTGTATAAGGTGACCCCGACTACCCGACTTTCCCCTTAAAGTGTTAAAGTGCTCATAAACTTCAAAATTTTATTTCAAATATTGGGATATTCGATATTAAACGTTTAGAATCTGATTTCCCTGAATGCCAAAGGACTGAGCCTAGCACGGGAGGCATCTTTTTGCAAAAGTGCCACCCATATGTAATTGGAAGTGCACTTGAGATCATTGCAGAAATAAATGGATTAGTAGCAAGCTTGGTGGATTGCCAAGCAAAGTGTGTGGTACAAAGACTGTCCAGTCAATGTAAACCTGCAAGTATAGTCTATGGTCGGAGCGAGAATTTAACTTGCACCTCTAGAATTACAGTGTACCTATAGACACATGCAGTCTACTATACTATAGATATTCTCTCAGAGAGCACATTTTATTCTCATAATTATACCAAGAACCATGACCAACTTACTTATTATACTGGGCGAGATTCATTTGTTGATGTAGTTTAATCTCATATATATTTTCAGTGACGCTAAGCATCTTTGTCTTTTTGCTGAACCACTGGCTGAACCACTTGATTTGAAAATCAGAGTGGAGTTCATTTCAGGCAGTATAATGACTTTCATTCCATTTTGAAGTTACTTAAATGTATGAAGCAAAGTTCGAGGGGGAGCTTGGTTTGCCACATGGTCTTGCTTGAAATTTATAAGAGGCACTTGATGCCAACGTTGCAGTACACTGTTGACAGCCACAAACCACTATTAGTTATGTGTTCAGCCACGGGAAAAGAACTTTTGAACTTCAACATGATAGTAGCATTACGGGAGTGAAATCTCAATGAGGACTATTTTCAAGTAACCTACGCATGGCATTTGCATTAGCCGAGAGGACAGAGGAGTTCCCTTGCCTTACAGGAAGGTGATACAATTGTTTCTGATATTAGCAAGGTTGAAAGGTTCAAGTATTTTAAGTTTGGTCAATAATAATATTGTACACCGTCCTTGACATATAGTCTGCCCTCTTCCTCTTGATGCGCTTGTTAAATAAACTACGACTAAAATCGTGGTCAGACGCAACTGAAACAAGTAACAATTAAATGGTCAATCAAATCGTGTTTTGTTGAGTAAATAGCGATGAACCTCTGTCATTGAATGAGCAGAGCGCATAAGGCCATTCGCTCCTACATAAAGAGTGATGGTCTTTTCATGTAAAGGATTGTCTGTCTTATGTATTATTATTACTGAATAAGCAAGCAGCTAAGAAGTACAAACAGTCAACTGAACGTAATCAATAAAAATCTTGAAATGCATCGGTTACTCACTCTCCATGACAACAGCGCAGATCTCTGCTCCAACTCCACATTGTGGGAAACCTCCTTCTGCTGTGATCAAACGATGAGTCTTCTTTACAGATTCAATTATAGTTTCATGGTCTAGTGGACGCAGACTTCTCAAGTTTACAACCTTGAACAAAAAAGAGAGATTAGTAGTCACAGAAACACAGTAAACCAATGACAAAATTCACTGATGATCATTACAGTGGTTTTATGATCCCAAGAGAAAAACATAGACTAGGCCTAAGCTGGAAATAGCCTTCCCCTATTTCTAAGGAAAAGAACAATGTACAGACATACTGGGATTTCACCGGACAAACACATTCAATTTGGTAAGTACTGATCAGAGGTTGATTGGTTTCACTCTGTAATGAGATTCACAGCAGCAGGACACCAATTATACTACCGATCTGTAATCAGCTGCTTAACTTGTATGAATTTGCCATCAAAACCAACAAAACGGAATTTGTACAGAGAAGTCGTAAAAAGAGTCACAATTTATAACGAGTTTTCCCGCCAATTGCTAAAAAATTGCTTTCTCTAAGTTACAAAAGATTCTTTAAAATGAAAACAAATCTGCAAGCTTTTTACTCAAACCTTCGGGAATCTCTTCCAGATCAATTTACAATTTGGCATGTCACAACGCCCAACACACTAGGCAGCTGCTTGCCTAATTGGTTGTGTCTGCACCATGAAAAAAGCTATTGCAGCTTATTGGTTTTACAGAATAAATGATGATGATGATGACTGCTTTCCCGTTTTCCGTGAATGGCTTTTTCAATTAAATTAAAACCAATCAATCTCTGACTAGTAAAAATCAAGCATACTTTGTTTGTTTGGAATAATCATAATTAGAGCTGGCCAGGTCACATATTTTCAGAATAGCTGAAAAGCACAGTCACAAGAATATTCTTAGAATATTCAGAGTCAAAGATTTTAAGAGATAAGTCACCTTTTTTCATGCAAAATTTTCACACATGTATGAAAAACATTCCCTAGGCAATTTGCGTGCCCCATATATATTCGAACCAGATTTCTTGCTACATTATTACCAACTTGAAAGTGGCACGAACAGCCACCAATACAGTGCCGCACAAGTGACCAGCATTTTCTTTCCTAAAACCTAAGCACTGCTCATCATATGGTAGTTACGAGTGTAAGGAAAGTATAAACTCTTACTTCACAGCTTATTCCTTCCTTCTCCAAATCCTTAGAAGCAGCAAGAGCAATATGAACACCAAGCGAATGACCAACAATGGTAATATCAGAACCTGTGAACAAAAAGGGAAAATGTATATAAGTAATCCCAAAATCAATAGAGGAATACTAATGATTACATAATGTTTACACAATCTAATCTACTATACATGGATTTTGTGTCAGGCCTTGAGTCAGCAGGCTGAAAGATGCTTACCTTGCCTTTCAATCTTTGCTTTTCCAATTGGGACTAAAAAATCCTCTTCCAGCACTGCATCAGAGACTGGGAACTTTGAACCATACAAAAGCTCATTCTCAAGGAAAACGACTGGAAAGAGAACACATCCAATACAGTGCTGTACACTCTATTGGATTTCCTAATTCCTGGTTTAACATGAATACAGGTATAGCATATGCCAATACCAGTTTCAAAACTGGTATGCCAATCTGTCTAATTTTCTGTGTAAACAACTGCAGGGAAAGCCCAAAACTAATTATTAGTTATATGCTGAAGAAGATCTTGCCGTGCTAAACTTCTTAACCAACTTTTGGCAGAAGTCAACACAATATGTCAGAAACCATAACAGTGATATAGCTCATTCAGAAGAAATTGACTAATGAAAATGGAAAACTGGTTCATACCCCACTATAATCAACCCACACCGTGGACAGGTAACATGGGTATAAAATTGACCAGGGGCTTGGCGCTAAGTTGAGCTTGCCCATACACAGCTCCAGGGATGTCTGAAGCAAATGCCTGAGCTGAACATACTTTTTATGAAGGTAAAAGGCTACTTGAACAAATACGCCAAAGCAACGAGTGCCAACAAAAGCTCATCTGACCAGATAAGGGGAGCACTAGTTAAACACAATAGGTTTAAGACCTAATTCAATCTTTCTAAGATATTGGTAACTAAAACGAAAACTGGCATCATATCAGGGTTGGGTAAGGTGGGGAAAAAGTCATCAAAATGCACTCATTCAGTTTCAATCTTCAATTTTAAATATTATCTTCCCGTACCTTGGTACAACAAAATAAAATCTGAAAAGTAGAACATTGCATTGTTGATGGACGTGTAGAGCAAACAGGAATATACCCTGGTGTGAAAGATGACATGACCAGCAGCAGCAGTTCATGTCAATGACAATGACATGGCTAATTGAAACTAACCAACCTGGGTTGTCATCTCTGATGGCTGACTTTAATAATCCTTTAGCATCTTCAGAAGAGTAAGGTGATAGTACCTACACAAATTAACCTTAGTTAATGCAATTCATAAAATATTGAAGACAGCAAACAAGGGTCAATCCACATGAAATCATCACAGCCGTGAACCCGACCCTATTTGATCTTTTAAAAACTTTACCAACAGTTAGATACCACTCAAACCAATAATAATGCCAATATATTAGGTTTATGGGTTTCTCAGCATGCAAATCTGACACAAATCTGACGCAAACTTGCAGCTTTAACACATTGCAATTATATGTAACCACACCTAACTGAGACCAATTATTTTAGCATAATATTGGTTTGATTGCTATCTATCCGTGCTCAAAGTTTAAACAAAATAAAAGAGGGTTGGGTCCACAACTGTGATGATCTTGTGCGGAATGACCCACCAGGAAAAAAACTCTAGTTGATTATGAACACAAATACCATGCTGACTAGCATGAAATTATAGTTTGTGCTTACATTAAACAAGCAAGTATCTAAGTCAATCATAAATACTTCATGTAGAATTTCAGCACAACATACAAAACAGTATTATCATATATATGCCAGGTAAATCTCACCTTAATACCAGGAACATGACTATACCAAGATGCATAACACTGAGAATGTTGAGCGGCGACACCCATAGAGGCACCATTGGGACCACGGAACACAATTGGCACATTGACCTTAACAAATACAACAAATTAATCAATCACAGCCATAATGTCAAATATAATCTTGTAGAAGACTTAACAAAATGATCAAGTAACATACAGAAAGGCAAGAAAATGCACATGGCATAAGATTCACAGCATTGGTAAAATTTTTGCTAAAAACCTAGTTACATCACAGTTGTGAAAAAGTCTGAAAGCAAATACAGAAATTCAACAAAATGCTGCTATGCCAAAATAGAGGTGGGATAAACTGACATAGCAACAGAGCACATATCGCTATGGCTTGCACTTACTTCTCCAGCAGACATGTAGAGAGTTTTCCCTGCTGAGTTAATGATCTGAAATTTGAACAACATTACACTGAAAACTAACATCTACCAGCAGTAAAAAGTAAACTGACAAAAATTACAAATTCTGATCTTCCTATCAAGTTCAAATACTGGTAAGCATCTGCTGGCTGTGCAACAAGATGAGTAAGATAGCTTAAAATAATTATTTGTAAAGTATTATTGCAGTCATCTACAGGCAAGAAATAAAAATAATTTTCCATAAAAAAGAATTTCTGAAAGCTAACAGAGACAGCATTTGTAGGGAATACGTTGCATGGTACACCCGTAGAAATAATAGCAGAGAAATCGATCTCTGACAAAAAACAAAATAGAAGAAATTATTGAACAAAAGGTTATTTTCTTCAAAAACAATTCTAAGTAGGCCATTGAGTAGGGCATTTACAGAATTACAGTAACATAAATCAAATAATAATACTATACGTTGACCGAATTTCAACAAGATCATGAAAACAATTATAAAATTACCTGGTCAATGGCTTGCATGGCGAAATTGAAAGTCATGAACTCACAAATCGGCCTGAGGCCTGCCTGTAACATGAAATAGTGAACAGAGCATTTAAATTTCTAGCTGCTAGTTTCTATTAAAAGAATTTGAAGAATCACACAAAAGGTTATCAAAATAAAACCGAACATTACTATGCCAGCAGAACTCACCATTGCAGCCCCTGTTGCAATTCCAGCAAATCCCATCTAAGAAAATAGTACAGAGTGACTTTCAATCGGCACATTTCAAGCATAGCAAAAAGATAACTCAATAAATATAGCCTTCTTCAAAATGAGTAGGAATGAGTAAATTCTTGAGCTCATTTAATTAGACAAACTAGCAGCCAGGAGATCCAAACAATTACTACATCAACAAGAGAAAGCCAGTAAGCCGTCTGAACCACATTTTCTTATGAGAGTGTTGCTGATCATGCATGACGTCTCTCTATGCTCTCCTATTTTGAATGAGAGAAAGAGGGACGGCCTCTTCATGCAGAGGACCGTCTATACTATTATTAGTGTAGGTGAAGCCTGAATAGAAAACCTGCAAATGATAAACCGAACAGCAGAATTTCAGTAAATGTAGGCAAGTATATTAGGTGTGTGAAATAACAGCAGCACCGACGTAGTGGGGAGTAATTTGTACGCTAATTCTTCAGTGGCATCATTGAATTCAACGCTTGATTAATCTGGCACAGCATAAATACTTTCAAGTGAGGGATGCAGGGCCTTCGCCAGGAAATAATTTCATCGTGGTAATCTTAACGTGAGGCAGGTGTTGAAATTTGAATAATTATGTATTTAATTTCCTCTATGTTGTTTGCTTGCAATTGATCAGGTTTTGTTTCAGCAATAATTGAAGCGAAGATCGATCTACGGACAAGCATGAAACGACTTCAAGGAATCAAGACAGTGAACAGGATGACACATTCTCTTTCTAGATTATATTGTTACATAAAGATACACATCTGCTGAACAACTGTGATTATTTACAACCAATAATACGATTACAAAGACTGCAGGAAGTCGTTTCTTAGACAGAATAATCAGTGAAGACAAATATTGACTTGGCTGGCTTACAGATCATCACCGAGTTTCAACAGCTTAGCTATTTTTGCACGAGGAAGGACGTTTAAGCGCCTGGTTTTGTCGCCATGAAACCACTTGCAAGTGATTATGAGAAGGTCTTCTTGAGAAAGTGCTTTCGGCCCTTCAATTGCAATTCTCATCAGACCATCTAAATTTGGCTGGTTCAACGAGCTTCTCAGATCCGTTTTGATCAATGCCATGTCTGAAAATGATCGTTCAGCACTGCATGTTGTCACAGGTATTGTTAAAT